>JAVCKT010029133.1:0-15375 GCA_032273925.1 Rhynchotus rufescens | reverse complement strand
TTTAACAATAAAAAAAAATTTAAAAAAAAAAAAAAAAAAAAGCCCTACAATAATATCCTCACATCCACTTAAACTTTAAGATTTTTTTGCAGGAAGGGGGAAGGTGGGGGCACGGGAGGGGAAGGGAAGTAGGGAAGTAGGAGGAATAGGGAAGGACTCAAAGACAAGCGTGTGACTTCTCTCATCATTTTTACCTGATTATTCCAAACTTCAAAAATAATAATTTTAATAATAATATTCTTGTGTGCTGTACCTATGCCCACCTGAGTCTCTGGGAAGATAGGGTTGATGGGACACACATATTTTTGGCCATCATTATAAAATTGAGATGAAGTCTCATTCTTTACTAAGCAGTTCAGCAACAAAAGCACATAAATGCAAATAAGCGAAAACATTCGAACTCTGTTTTACCTGACAAGTAGTTCAGTTTTCTAAACATGGGTACCTTGCTTTTATTTATTTCACTATTATTTTGGTGAGTTTATTCATGGTTGATTGCTCCTGTTTTTGACAGCCCAAGTCTGACCTTTCTTTGGAGTGTCCATTATCTTAGCAGGAAACATTCAAGCGTCTTCCATAGCTTCCCTCAGCACAGGTGATGGTTTGCTTCTTTAGTTTAAGTATCATTAGAACATAACCCAGGTTTTCCAACATCTAATAATCTAAATATGATTTTGGTATTCATCCGTGCTTCTAGAACTAGTAATTAAAACTGTCTTTACATAGTAAGTTCACTTATGGAAAGAGCTGTTTAAAACAGCTATATCTTTTAAAAAGAAAAAAAAAGAAATTTTACAAAATAAAAGTCAACACAAGATGGTTTCATTTTTTGAAAGTATTTGATTACTGTCAGTTTGCATGCTACAGCTTCAATTTTACAAAGACCTTTTAGTTGCCTGTGCTGGAGGCGACTGTGCTGGAGGCTGGAGTTGCCAAGACTGGATTTGTCCCACTGACCACACAGGAAGGAAAAAGTGGTAGTGTGCTTTCATTTTTAAAAAAACTATTCAGTAGAGAAGAGTTTAGTTCAAAATGTTATTTGAGGAGATAAAGTTAGATTTTGTCTGTGGCATCAGCTGAGGCATTTCGACCCTCAGATAATTAGAATGGATTAGTCTCCATAATCACTATATTGGATTTTTTAATATATCTGTAATTCCCTCCATTTAGGGCATTGTCCTCTGAATTCATCCAATAAATGCAGACTTTGAAGCCAAGTTATTATTTTCAATGTGTTTCAAAAAGGCTAGAGGCTAGAGGGTTAGAGGCTGCAAGAAGAGTGAACATTTTGCTGAAATGGTTGTAAGGATTTTACTCCAGCACTTGAAAGCAAGACAAATTGCAAAGCCACTGATGTTGGGCTCTGAAAAATTACCTAAGTTAACAAATTGTTCTGATATAACTTGCTTCTATTTGAGCACACAAGTCTCTTAGCTAGCAAAATCTGTGTTCATTATTTAAGAGGGCAAAAAGGAGGCTGCAGAGAGAGACGGACAGAACTTTGGCATGAAAAAATGAGCAGACAATCAGTGAGGTTATTTCACTCAGGAAAAGGGTTTATATTCAAGTGGGAAAAGGGAGTCAACTAGTACGTGTGATGCCTTTTCTGGGGAAGGTTTCCTAGTATGTATTGTCACCTTTGAATATGAAGGAGGTCAAATACCTGCCCACAAGCGTCCATAGCCACTATTTTCTAGCCCACGAAAGGCTAGGAGAGAAAATAGTGCATCGCGGTCCTAATGCTGCCACGTGCCAGGCGATTCGGTCGGAGAGGCCGGCGCAGGGCACCGCTGGCTCCACGCCGGGGCCGCGCAGCGCGGAGCTCGGCCCGCCCCGCCGCCCCTCCAGGCCCCCATCGCCTCCACGGCCACGCGAGGCGACGCGATGACGCTCTGCAGATACCGAAGGGCTCCGGGCGCGGACCACGGGAGGCCGCGATCGGCGGAGCCCCAGACCACGCCAAGCAGCATCGCGCCGTTCTCCTGGCCGCGCCTCTCCTCGCCGCAGGGCGGCGGGTGCGGGGGAAGGGGCGCAGTGGCGGGGCCCTTGCGCGCCGCAAGATGGCCGAGCGCTGGCGCCACAATGCAGCAGCCCAGCCTCCCGCGCCGCTCCACCTTGCCGGGCGGGTGAGCAGAGAGCCCTGGACGGGCGACTCTCGGAGCTCAGAACTGTAGCCCCCGTACAGGGGAAGGGCAGTACGGCAGCGAAGTTGCGGGACGAGACAAGGCCGGAGCGGAACCTGCGCCTGGCGCAGGCCGAGCCAACGCGGATCCCCCGCCCACCTCCTCGATATCCCCGCACAGCCCCGCCATAGAGCCCCAGCGCGACGGAAAAGGCAAGATGGAGCCTCCCGGCGCGGATGCTGGAGGCGGCCACACGCGGGGCCGGCGGGCGCCGCTCCCCTCCCAGATCATGGCCGCAGCCGCCGTACCGCTGGTACCTGCGCAGGTGCGTAAGGGTCCGTGCCGGCGGGCCTTAGCGTCAGCTCCGTATTGGGACTGGGCTACTGTAGAAGGGGCTCCGTGGGGATGCAAGCGCTGCAACAGCCGGTACCGGGTTGCACACCAGCCACCACTCCGCACTCTCCTCTCTGTCTCCCTCTAGCTCCCACCGCTATTTAAGCAGCCGCCACCTCCGGCGGCCACGCCACATGGGCTGACAGTTTACTCCTTGGCGCAGTCCAATGAGAGCCGGGGCAGGGCCACCCGGAGCCGGCCCTGGGGTGATGCCAACCCCCTGTCCGCTGGAGCAGCTCCGCGGGAGGAGGGGACACGCACCCGGTGCTCGAGCCGGGGCGGACCCGAGCGCGCTCCCGCGGCACAGCGCCAGGTCCAGCGCCCCGCCCCCGAACCAGAGGCTGTGAGAGGCCGGGGCCAGCGGGCGGTGCCTTGCTTCGCTCCGGCCCGTAGCGGCCGTCGCCGGATCCCTAGTCACGGCCCCCGTGGCCGCCTCCTGCTGCATGGGAACATCGTTAGGGAACTGATGCGACACCGCCGGCACTGCGGCCCAGCGAGGCGCGCGTACGTTGCCCGAGGTGCGCGAGCCGATCAGTACCCACGCGGACCCGCGCTGCACAAAGGAAGGGGCGCTCCCCACGGACGCTCAGTCACGGGCCGGTGTCCAATCCGGAGGTGGGGGCGTGTGGACGGGGGACGCCGGCTGGCCAATCGCGAGGCTCGTGTGGGTGTTGCTAGGCGATAAGGCGATGTGGTGAGCGCTGAGAGGCGGCTGCTGGGCTGCCGGCGTGCTAGCAGCACCCGCACGGCGCGCGGTCGTTCACCCCGGCGGAGCGCGGCGCCGGGGTTACCACAGGGCAGGCGAACACGCCGGCCGTGAACGCATCGCCCCGTGCCCGGGCCCGCCGCTCCGCCGTGATTGGCGGCAGGGGCAGGGGCCGCGCGGGCTGCGTGCCGCGTGCCGCGGCGCGGAGGCCTGCATCTGCCCTTTCCTCTCTCTCCAGAGAGAAAGGGAAAGAGCACCATATAGGCTAGAGGTACCTCTTGCCTATTCCCCCTGTAGTGCGTACTACTTACATTTCAGCAAAACAAAGCAAGAAATTTATGCAAAACTTCATTTAAAAGCTCTGTGTGTGTTACACACAGGACAGGACAGTTATCCCTCCTGCCTTTGTGCTAGTAAATGTAGGCCCAAGGGCCAGGATGCAGGGCATGTTTATATTTTGGCAGATGGGGTTTGAGTAGAACCGCTGCCTTTATGCCTGTAAGCTAAATACCACTGACACCAACCAGCATTGCATCTTTGCTCTTCACATTTTGAGTGCTCTGTGCACACAGCTGTTTTTTTTTTTTTTTGAGGCTTGCTTTCTTCTGCAGTTGAGTGGCATTCCCAGTACTATCTCATCACTATTTTCTTTCCCACTTCCTTTTTAACAATATCCACTTTTTTGAATATTTTGTTCATAAAAGGTCAATTTTCCCCCTGTGTTTAAAAAATAGAAAATCAACCTAGCCACTCCATACAGGATCCAAGCAACACATTTAAGTAAATCATTATTATGTGTGTTTTGTTAACCCTCTGCATACTTACGCTATTCTTATAGTTACTGTAAAACAAATGTACAATGATTTAACTATTTTTTTCTAACACAAGAAAAAAAGATTGAATCAAGAGCTGCCTTCATCTCTTACCGACAGCTGCCTTAAGGAAATGTGTTTCTCAGGGAAACTGAATAAATTAAAGTTGCCTTCCTGGCAAGAAATCTGCATGACCAGACATGCCAGCTGGAACACTAAAAAGCAAAACAGCATCCCCTTCCCCTCCAAAAGAGCTCCAAATTCTAAAGAAAAGGTACTTCTGAAGTCTGCCCCTCAGGAGTTTATATCTATGATGTAAGAAGTACAAAGCAGCATTTTTCCAGCTCAAACACTCAGTACACAAATATTACGAAGATTATGATAATACTGCTCCTTTTCTAATCAGTTGATGCTGCTTTTAATGAAACAACTATAAACACACAGAATCTAATTGCACTACGCATCTCAACAGTTTACTAAAAACATGGAACAGAAATAAAAATACAAGATAATCTGCAGTTAATATCAACTTTGGTTTTTGCAGATTGTGCTCCTGAGATACCCAATGAGAGCTGTAACTGTGCTGTGATCTCAGCCAAAATTCCTGTGCTTGTTAGAAACTACTATGCTTTGAGTTGCAGAAAGAGCTCATTCAGGGCCTGGTTCAAGGGAATGCATCATGTTGTTCTGGCTCATGAACAATGTCAAATGTTGAATGCAGTGATGGGACTTTCAGTAATAGAATCATTTAGAAAGAAGTTCGCAAGATCTCTCAGGCCTAATATTTATATGATAACATCCCAGTAAAATTTAATTGTAGATTTAAACATCTAATTATAATCCTATATGATTTTATACTGAAGCAAAAGATTTTTAACAGGAAGTAGAAAAATCATTTTTCAAGTTATTCTCAAAACTAGCACTACCACATTGTTGGATGCTACGGTGACCAGCTGCTTGCAACTACTACCAAGGAAGGAATTCTAAAAAGAAAAGTGCTGCAGAAAAGTGCAGGTGGGTGAGTAGCTCTCTTCCTTTCTTCTCTGTAGTAGTAGAACTACTCAGTTACTCAGCAGCAATAGAAAAACAGTTCACTTCAGTGATGACACTTGTTGTAAAGTTCAATACCGAAATATGCTCACAACAGCACACCATTGTTAGAATCTGTTTAAAAGTCCCAACATGGTTCATAATTACATAAGTATCCCTCATTCCATCACAACACACTCAAATTTTCCTTTAGCTTCATCTGTTTCAAGACTTAATTACTACCGTACTTCTAAAATTCTAAAAGAATATATTCATTACTGCTTTCAATTTTGTAAAGCTCTTTTTAAAATCAGTATTTCCAGTGTGATGGTAGAATTTTGATTTTATACTCTTTCATGTTTTCATGAAAGAAACAACATGGAAACAACTATAGAAGAAGCAATACAAATTCAGGTGTAATCTTTTCAATCCTCTTTCTTTTAAGTAGAAAGATAACTGCATAGTATTAACGGTTGCATTGTTAATTATAAGAAAACAAGAAGGTTGGGGCATCCCACTTCTAAGCTTGAAACACATCAACAGTTTCTCAACAAATATTTGCTAAAGAACTGCTAGCTTTGCCTAGAGGCAAAAGGATTTACATATGTATTAACTGGGCATTTCTAAATCCATGATGCAAGCAATATTTAACATATATAATTAAAATAAATCAGTTTTAATAGTGAGCATGATAAGATTATCATGTATGCAGATTAATCCTTGATTTCAGCTTGCAGCATGAAACAGGGTATTTGTTCTCTCTTTTGGCTTCAAACATCCCAACTTTACATACAAAAATGAATTCCAGAGCCAATAACTAAATCCTATTTATGGGTTTAAAAATGAATAGCAAGTGTGGACATGAAATTTGCTGCCAAAAAAAAGAAGTCATTCTTTAATATTGTAGTTACGGATTTTTGCCATGTTGAAAGAGATTTTTGGCCTTATGGGATGAGCACAAGACAAATTTCTGGACTGTACTTTCTGTTGAACTTCCATCTTGGCTCCTGTGACTGTCAAATACGTAGATGGCATTTCAGCTTTATCCTTGGCTTTGATATTTTGCTGAAATTCTTCAGGCATTTTGGTTGTATATATAACTTGAAACTCCACTCCTCAAAAAAAACAAAAAAAACAAAAAAACCTTTTCTAGTATTTATGCTTGTATTTAATCATTATTTAATCATAAGACTGGATAATATTCAGTTTATGTTTTTCCTCTAACTAACTATGCTGTGTTTGTAATATTATATTATAAAAACCTTATTTTGGGCAACTGCACCTTTTTGCCATAATAAACACAAGGGCATAGAATTGTGCATTAATGCCTGCGAAGGTCATAGTAAATATACAATTCAATCCTTGCTTCATCTGTACCCCTTCATCCACAGTTAGCATCAGACTGCTTAATAAAGGAGGAAGGAAGAGGAAAGAAGGTCTGGAAAACCTGTAATGGCCATTCAGTTCAAGCACTGTTATCTGCTCCTCTGTTTTTTAAGATCATATTTTACATGTTCACTCTCTGCCTTCTGAGAGAATATCAATCAAAGCAATACCATCACCGGATAACATGATAGAGTTAGACATGTTTATTCCCACATTGTAAAATGGTGATAAATTAGTCATTAGTTGGCCGCAACAGTGAGATCTTCTGTTTTAAAAATTCATCAGCAGCCATTGTAGCTGCACCAAAATGATTTAAGGAAAGCATGATCCAAAGGCCTCTAAGGTAGTTCTGGGGCCTTAACTGATCTTAACTGATCTGGAGCCTTAACTGATAATCTCTGCCAAAACATCTTGCTTCCAAAGAGGTATAAGAGAGAGATGACAAATCTCTTTCATTATCAGAATCCCCTTTTCATGGAACGGTGTTTTATTTGTAAGATGTAATAACTGTAAAAAAAAAAAAAAAAAAAACGAGAAAGCTTAAGGTTCATGTCCTGAAACTTCACCCTTACCCGTCTGCAGGAATGAAAGATCCAGACTTGAGAAGACATAGGAGGAAGAGGAAGAAACATGGCCCTCCTCGGCTCCCCCAAAGTAAAATCCAACAAACCAACAAATAAAAGTAACCCAATCTCACTACTAAAATTTTCAGTTAGGATGGCTTATTAACTTCCTGTTGGGCTCTTCTTTCAGTTTCCTCTAAACTGATTCCAACTGTTACCTTTAAGCTACATTATCTACTATTGGCATGTGTGTTTCTTCCATCTTCTCTTACAGAGGAAGATGCATGCAGTGGAATATTTTGTTAACTAGAATATTAGTCAATACTAGAGAAGATTACCTGAAAAAGTAACATCTTAGATTGGGAAGCAGGGAGATTAGTCTTAAAACTCACAACATTTGATACTGCAGTGTCTGACATCATTCTCTGAAAACACTCTCTGCAACTAAATGAACTTTAATCTTATCACACATTTCATTAGGTAAGATAAGTGGAATTGGTCAATCATAGTATTCATTGTAAAAGAGCTGCACTAATTGTTGAGAAAAGTTTTTATCAAGGTAAGTCCTCACAACAAAATGTGGTAGAAAGTCTGAAAAACAAATAACGATAAAGCCACATGCTTCTGTAGCATCACTCACAATTGAAATCAAAACTATTCTTAAATTATGGAATAAATGAATGGAGGCTTTATAGCTCTGTCCTAAACATAACACTGACTGTACACTTTTCAACATCATTCTCCTGTTCAGACTTAGTCTGAACCAGTTGTTCACCCATGAACGTGAAACCCCTGCACTGGGTTATCTTGATAGCATTTGTTATTACAGGTGGTAAAGGCTCAGTGGAACCTTGGTCACTGGTATGCTATTGAAATGAGATCAAGCTGTTCAGCTTGCCACCTAGTGGTTACCTACGAAGGCTTAAGAAATAAAAGAAAAATTAATGCTGAGGCCATGAAGACCTTTGTGTGCCTTTTCTTTCCAGGAGAAAGGATTTCAGTCATTACAGTGCATTACCTAGACCCCTGTGACATCTGTCAGATGATCAAGTAGAATATCATGACAACATAAACATTTTAGAATAGTGTAGGAGGTTGTGTCTAAAATGACATGGATGCAGTTTCAAAGATTTTTTTTTTTTTTGAACGGGAACTGGCAGCAGAATAGACTCATTTTTTGTTCAGTTAAGAGCACTGAATTGAGGTCCATGAATAACACAGAGGCAGTGGTGCTTATTGAGAGCCTGCTCAGTTTTGAGGGGCCTTTTGAATTTAAGCATGAGAATGACATTTTAAAAAATGAGAGGTTCTAATTTTATAGGTCCAAAGTCAAAATAACCAAGTACTAACAGGCACTCATCACAGACTTTTACTCTGAAATATTTTATTTGTCCCTTTTGACTGCAATTATAACTAATAAGAGCTATAAGTTATTTAGGTGCTTGGAACATTATCACAGGTATACAAGCATTTTCTATGGATAAAGCTTTAGATTGTCTGTGTTAATATAGGCACTTAAAACAATGAAACTGCAAACAAGCAAGACTAATCCTCTAATACTGTGCCACAGAGAAAGATAAAGAACCCACAACATTAGAAATACTATATAAAACTGAAATATCCCAAGAGAACACTGAATAAAGACCTTTATATGTTACTGTATCTGCTTGGAACTGTTTACCTATACAAAGAACCAACAAACAAAAACCCTAATTTACAAGATTATTTACTTACTTTCAAGGCAACTTTGCTAATAAGAAAGAACTAATAAGACCATAGTTAAGAGCCTAAACTGCTTTTGAAAATGTGCCTAAGATTTTAGAGTACTGAAATGCTTAACTCATCCTCTATTTGACCTCTGCTGACCACTGTCAGATTAACAGATTAATTTATTCTTTTCCTGCAACTAAAGAAACAGATATGTTGTAGGAGCAAATTTTCCCCTAACTGAAGTCTTAATTTTAAAAATTGGTCCCCAGCTATTTACTTAGGGCTAATCGCTCTTCTAAAGGAGCACCAAGTAAATGGTTCCTTTTCAGAAGAACATTTAAGTGTGGCCTATGCAACTAGGAGATTAGTTAATATTTGTGAAACACTTTCAAGATGAAAAGTTGTATTTAACATGGAAGAGAAATCATCAGTCCTTCTGTGACTGGTGCCAGAACGAAGCAGATCTCTTTCTGTTTGTTAATATTTC
Source organism: Rhynchotus rufescens (assembly GCA_032273925.1). Taxonomy (NCBI): domain Eukaryota; kingdom Metazoa; phylum Chordata; class Aves; order Tinamiformes; family Tinamidae; genus Rhynchotus; species Rhynchotus rufescens. Next base: position 6,166 of record JAVCKT010029133.1, on the reverse strand, counting down.
ACCAGATTCTTTCTCTGGCCAGCTTTTTACCCACATGGATTGCTCTTAGAATTGTCAGTGATGTCAAAGCTTTTGAAATTCTGTCTAGTGTGGAAACATTTAAGATAACTTTTGATCCATAAAGTGTAGAATTTCAGACCACAGGCCTTAGCATGTAACAGTAATAATGAAAAATATAGTAAAAGAAACTCCTGTATCTAAATTCAAGTAGTAAACCAGGAAAGTTACTTTTCTTCAAAGCAGTTTAGTCTCTTTCCTCTTTATGTTACAACATAAACTTAACTTTAATAACCAAAGGACTACAGTCCTGAATAGATGTGGAGGTGGGTTTTCTAAAAATGTATTTTGGGACTATCCACCTTAATTGGAGCCCTAGTCTGGCATGGAAAATAGTTTTTTTCATCTACTTCAAAAGTATATTCAGTTTCCTCCAAACAAGTGACTAACTGGGACATTCTTAGTGCAGTTATAGTTTGCCTTACGCTTTTATTCGCTCTGCACTGACCCTAGTCTCTGTTGACCGAAGGAAAGACAGCTCATCAGGAGCTTTTCACATGGTAACACAATGCAGTATTCATAGTATTGGCTTTAGTCCAAAGGTGATCTTACAGACAAATTTTTATACGTGATGTTTGCTTTCTTACCTTTGTTATTATTATTACAAACAGCAAAACAAGAGCAAGTAAAAAATTTATTAAACTAATCTTGGAGAAAAGTAAATTCTCATTTTCTAAAGGTTATACAAAAATTTCCCTCCTATCCTCTAACATTTATTTCAAAATCTAAGAAAGACTGCTTAAACCACAAGTGAATAAAGAAATCTCGAAGCCTACACAGAAGCTAAGCTTACTGTTAGATAACTGCAGTGATTTTTGGAGAAAATCATACAACTACCCTAATGAGCAACTTTCCTTTGAGAGACCATCAAAGTGTCCCACCTGCTCTCAAGCTGCAGCACAGGACACAGAAAGGATATGCAGAAGTCTGTTCATTACCATGTAGTGCACTTTCTGTATGCAACACAACTCTGATGTTTTTAGTATCAGCCTGGCTTGCACTCATCTACTTCAGTTACAGGATCTTTTCCTTTCCATAATACAGTACCACGAAAATCATCCATACAAGGGAACCTGTATTCTTTCTAAATCCTTTATTTCTACTTATTCCCTTATCTACTTACCTATTACTTTATTTTAATCTACTGCATTCCTACAGAACGAATTCCGTATCAATAGGTAGAGTAAGGAGAGAAAATTAAAATATTTCTGACTTGATTGAAAGCTTCCACAAATTTGGAATTTGATAGTGGGATGAACAAAGTATATAATGGTCCATTTCAGTGACCAGATGTTAACTTTAAGTCAAAAAAAAAAAACCACCCCAAAACATACTGTCACAACAAATCATGTCTTACGTTGGAAATACTGGAAATACAAGTACTAGGGCTTGCTTGAAGTAGCTAAGCACTTTAAGTCCCAACTGGCTGTCCTGTGTAAGAAAAAGGGCTCAAATAAGCTGTTCAACAGGTTCAGAAAATAATTCTCATGCTATATCTTGTTTCACCAGAAATGCCCATAAAACATTGCTACTTGTGTGAAAGATTTGTGTAGAGCTGAACACATAAAAGAAATGCTTGAATAAGCAATCTAACTTGCTTGTATTCTTCTACATCGCCATTTGCTACTGAGTTTTCAATTCAGTGCACAACACTTCTGTTTCAAAGCCCTGCAGCCAAAGAGTCTTAATGATAGTTCTCTCCACTGTAACCATGTCTATCAACTTTGTTTGAATTAATTTTCCATAGTTCAGGCACCAAAAAACAAAAAGGAGAACAAGCCTCTGCTAAAATCAGAAGCAGAACTTGAAAGTTTTATATACTGTTCTCTGAAAACAAGGTCATAGATTTGCAGAAAAGGAAGACTTTCATTTTATAATGTTGTTTTCTGAAATTTAGAAAATTAACTGACAATCTAGTAGAATTAAGAATACCATTTAGATTGTTTCCTGGAGAAGAGAGGTAAGCAACATGAATGAATTTTTAAAAGTTACATTTCTGCAGTGCAGTATTTCAGGGCCTACATGCAATGAGTGAAGAATTCTTCTCTCTAGTGTTTTTAGGGTGAAACTGTACACATTGAATGAATTAAAGCTGTAGTCAGGAAATGTCATCCCTTAATATCTTTTCTCTTGTTTTATGTCATCAGTAACCTCTTTTTTTTGCTACTCTCTGGACACCCCAAATTCTCACAGTAAGTTTTGCAACTGTGGCTGGAAATTTCTACACATTAAGAAACTGATGTCCTTGTAAGGCTGCCAGTGGTGTTGCATCATACATATACCAGCATGAAATTGCATGACATTATCAGAAATATTTCAAAGACTTCCTTTTGCTTATCCTGTCAATATAGGCCTGACCTGAAATACTCTTCTTAGTTCAGTCCCAACCCCACAAAAAAGCACATGAATCATGACCATCACAACCCCTTTCATTCCAGTCCTACAAATCTGCCAATGCATATTAGCTTGTCCATGCAGTACACTGCCATTGTGAATAATTACACTTAAAACCCATTTTTGACTTTGAAAGCCCATTTAGATATCAATTAGTTTTGATCTTGTGTGCTACTGAAGAGGATTCATTGCACCTATACTCTGATTGAATAATGGAAGGTAACATAGATTGGGAGAAATCTATGGAGATCTGTAATTTAACCTCTTCACCAGAGCAGAGTTAACTTCAAAGCTATGTGAGATTACCCAGATCTTTGCCCAGCTGAGTTCTGAGGATGAAGATTCCGTAGCTGTTCTGGACAAAATGTCACACTACTTATTCCACTCTAGTCAGAGCAATCAGGTGATCCCTAGACCCTCTCTTTTCCATGTTGAAATGCCCATCCTTCTAAACCTCATCTTTTATATCATGTGCCTCAGCCCCTTAACCATCTTAGTGACGCTCAATTGGACTCACTCCAGTTTGCCAGTCTCTATCTGTCATACTAGAGGGTCCAAAACCAGACTTGGTACTCCACTTGTGGCCTCAAGTGCCAAAGGTAGGGGAATAATCACTTCCTTTATCTAGCTGGCTACATTGTTGCTTAGGCAGGCCAGTAAGCAGTTAGCATTCAGAACTGCTCTAGAATATTTGTATGATAACAAGCAACTACAAATAGAAAGCAAACCCAAAGACTTAATAGGTGTTATTGTACAGCTCTCATCATATTAATCTACAACTATCACCACATCTCAGAAATAGTAATGGTAATAGTAAGGCCAAACCTAAACAGCTCCTCACAAGTCCCATAGCATTCTTCCTGGTAGTGGCCAGTGATGAGACAAGGGGTAATGGCTACAAATTGAAACACAGGAAGTTTCATTTCCATATGAAGAAGAACTTCTTGAATGTTAGGGTGACAGTGCACTGGAACAGGCTGCCCAGAGAGGTTGTGGAGTCTCCTTCTTTGGAGATATTCGAAACCTGTTGGGATAGGGCTGTGTGCAACAAGCTCTATGTGACCCTGCCTAAGCAGGGAAGGTTGGACTAGGTGATCTCCATAGGTCCCTTCCAACTTCAATCATTCTGTGATTCTAAGAAATAATTAATATATGTTTATCTCTTCTAATCCAAAAGAAACAAACAACTCAAGTTTACTTGGAATATTCTGGAGAAATATGTGTCTGTAAAGACCTTCAATATAAAAGAGTCTATGACCTTCCTCGCTAACAGTCCAGTAGCAGCCACTCTTACAGTTTTTCCATTATCATGGGCTAAGAGCCATCACTTTTTTTCCTATCCACTGAGATGTAAGAACAGTTTTGCCAATGAAGGATTACTTAATGAACAGAGAAACAGCTTGAGAACCAAAACACTCTTTTGAAATACAGAGCACAAGATAATGGCTAATAGCAGAAAGTTCACTTACACTTTATATATGAAGAAGCTACACTTTGGAGCTACCAAAATACACTTTTGGAGCAGTGTATTCACTACTCTCTGCAACATGTTTTGTCCTCCTATATCCCAACTAAGTAATCACTATTCCTTCAACCATTTTAAAAATAATGATTTCTGGATATCTACTCATTCTTGTTTCTCTCCTGGTGGCCCACATTGTTCAAACCGCAGTGCCCCCAAATGGGACTTCCAGCAGATATCTCAATAGAACTCGGTAAAGTGGAAAAATTACTGTATGTGTTTTATAAATGATACTCCTGCTAAAAGTTCCAAGTATTTTTTTTTTTTAATGTCCCAACTTGTTGCACTGGATTTTGAAAAATTAGTAAAGTACAAACCTCAGCTCACTGCGTAACTATGACAAGTACTACACCATTCCCATGGTCTCGCTTTGGGCCTTTAGGTCTTAGTACATTAAGTAATATTGTGGCTAGAAAACTGCCACAAAAATTAACCAGTAAGGAAAAACTTGTCACGCACATGGCAGGACATGAACTACACAATTCTCAGAGAGACAGTTGAATATCTTCTCCCAAATAAAGTAATAAAGTTTGGTCTATATCCAGATTTGGCCCTTCCTCCCTTTTTCCTTTCCTTCCTTCCTTCCTTCCTTCCTTCCTTCCTTCCTTCCTTCCTTCCTTCCTTCCTTCCGTCCGACCTTCCCTTCCCTTTCCTTCCCTTCCCTTCCCTTACCTTCCCTTCCCTTCCCTTCCCTTCCCTTCCTCCCTCCCTTAATAAAGGATGGAAAGTGTTTTACATGATAGCATTAATATCACAGAGATATGTTGGCATTCCTCTTAATTGCTGGATATATCTGCTGGCAAGAGTAAGAGTACCTTAAATGGCTCATAGATCTTCAGATGGTGATTGCAGGACTATAACATTAGTAGCACTCAGAAGTTAGTGGAAGGGGGCAGGACCCACTCCTGTGCTTGCATGCTTCTAGAAGAGTCAAATACTATGATTACTTTGCAAAGTATGCTTACCTTGGCCGGAGTTGTTTTGAGGACTGAGAACAGAAGGACTTGATCTTGTTTCTAAAGCGTGCCACGTATCTTGGCAGGAACTACGTGTTCTAGATGAAGAAAGCCAGACCTGCTGGGCTTGACTAGGACTCTCCCCAAGTGGCTGACTTTCAATGTGTGCTGAGGAGGTACATGCCTTTTGTTGTGCTGCCCCACAATTTTCAATAACAGAATCTAGCTGAACCTGTGAAATTCAAAGACAATCTTACAAAGATATACCCTCTTCATATCAGTGGGATCCTTGCCTTAAAAAGAAATAGAGGTCTCAGCCCCTTAGAGGTGAACAGAAGCAGAAAGTCATTACTTCTAATTTTGCATGTAAGTATATATAAGTCTTCCAGAAAATTAGTTTTGAGCAACTATAACTGCTCAAAACTCAGTGCTCAGTATGCAACTGAGGACAAGTCTGAAGATACAATTGCACTGTAGCTCAGTGGATAGCAAATCTATTACTTCTCTTGCCTCCCTTCCGCTGTTTCCCTACTGCCGCTTCATTTAAACTAGGATAAGCATGTAGAGAATAATGCCGTGAGAGATGCTATCGCTTTACATAATGCTGCCCATTATATGAAATATAACATTAACACAAATAACTCACAGCCCCTAAAAATACTACATTTATAGATCAGTGTGCTGCTACACTATTAAAAATAATATATTATAAATAATATTAAATCAAATTATGTTCTATTTGGTTCAAAAGGGCTCAATCTTCCCTCCTAATAATTTCTTATTAAATCTTTTCATTAAATTTTATTGTTATTATTTTCATTGTGTTTGTTATTCAAGCTTATGTTCACAGGGATATTCTTCCCTTTCATTTTTTTCCCCATGATCATATCATAGAAGAAAACACGTGGAGAAATGCTTAAAGAAAAAGACATTAGTTAAAAAAAAAAAATCAGGTTACCCCACATAATATTGTGGGTTTTCAACACGTAAAAAATAAAATGAGATTTGATGAAAAGTTAACTGCTTCAGCCCTGTTAAAGGAGATTAGAATATACATTAAAAATCTTTAGCCTTGCACTAAAGAAACAAGACATAAACCCATCACAAAGTAACTGAGATTTAGTATTACCAGACAGAGGTCTTTTTATATAAACAGAAAAACACTGAACTTCAGCCTCTTACATATTCTTAGATCAACCCTAATAAGCCACAAAAAAAAAAAAAAAAAAAAAAAATT
>JAVCKT010029132.1:7070-22887 GCA_032273925.1 Rhynchotus rufescens | reverse complement strand
AAATATTTTGATGAAGGAAGGATCTTGGCTTCCTAGTGCAATTGGTACAGTACAGACCTGATTCTTACAACCTCACAAGCCAGAAACAACTACAAGACCATAGTTAGTAGTAAACATTTGATTTTATGAAAATGTCTCATCTATCCAGAAAATGTGTTTTCATAATAGGACTAAGGCACAGTAATTCCTCACTTAAAGCATACAATTAAATATCATGTGTGTAGATTGTAATATTATTTGAGAAACAGCGATAGAAAAGAAATAGTGGTGAGTTATTTGTGTGTTGAGATATTGTCTATTTAATCTCATCCCAGAGATCATATGGCTGATCAAAACATACTTATAACACAACATTTGAAATATAGGTTATTTTAGGACCATGAAAGCAGTATTTTCTTCATTTGTGATGTCTAGAAGAAGAGCTGGCAATGCCAGGGAACATGGTGTGCTGAGAGTATTGCTTGTCGTGGTTGGCTTTTGGAGCTTTTTTCCATGTTTTTTTTTTCCCCATCTCTTGAGTATTTAGATATTATACTCCTTGGGCAGAGCCTAGGTTTAGCACTCAGTATTAGAACAGTCCATCATTATCCTAAAGGAACTATCATTTGCAACCATATCAGGATGGTTATAATATATAATGAATGCAAGTCACAAAGCAAGCTCCACAAGAGAGTTTGGATTTCAAGATATGACTTTCTACAGAGTATGTGAGAAAGCACAAATTTTGCACAGTCATCTTTAGTTCCTCTTTCAGTCCCTCCTGCCTGGCAGCTTTGTGTTCTAGGAAAGGCGTAGGCACGTGCATTTTGCCACGTTTACTTCCTGATGGGGACATCAAAGAACGTGTGGGCACGTGTTTCTATTTCTTATGAATTTCCTGTTTTGAATCTCCTTTTGTCACAACAGTATCTTATCACTCCTTTTGCAAGAATTTCGTTGACTCATCATTCCAGAGTTGCTTTTTCTTAGGTAAACTTGAATTTCACTTCATCTGATTCCAGTCCTGCCTTATTTCTTGCAGCCATTCTAAAATATCTGTGCGTTTCAGGGCTGTTTGCAGAGCTGGCCTGTGCCATGTGAACATAATCCTGAAGGAGGGAGGCAGGTAGAGGGGCACCATATCTGTAGGAGCATTAGGAGATGGAAAACTTCCATCGAGTCTTTTTTTTTTTTTTTTTTTCAGTTACTCTAAATTCAACTTATTATCCATAAAATATTCTGGACCTTTGGAGTTGCCAAACGAATATGAAACCAAGGCTGAACTTGGAGAATGAGAAGGAACGTAGCTGGCGGAAGCCATGTGAGTTTGAGTCCCTTCACAGTCAGGGAGCTGTGGATATTTCTACATGGGATCCTGAGCGTGTTGGATTGGCTATACAAATACTGTACTCATAGCTATGCATGTCCTGTGAGTGTGATGTGTCCTCAGCACACTAGACCACATGTGCATATCCCTACATGGCTGTGGGAGACATAACTCTCATTGCCTATATCCTAAATATGTCCTGGAAAGCTTAGTAGCCAAACTAAATCCAAATTTTTCTTAATTTCTTATATTTAGATAAGGGTGGGTGTATATATTTATATAATTTGAGTAGTGGAGCTCCAGTGTGGGATGGTTGTTCCATCAGTTGCCACTAGAGCCACCTCTTCTGCTTTTCTGCTTTGTGGCAGGCAGTGTTGGCCAAGTTACTGCTGTGTGGATTTGTGCTGCTTTAGGTGCTCTCTGCAGCAATGTACATTTATTCATAGAAGGGAAAAAGGTGGTTACAGATCCATTTCCAAAGACAGAAACAATTCTTCCTCCCTCCTTTCTGCCGTTCATCTCTTGATCACCCTGGCAGACGGGGAAAAGTAGTTAAAGTGATGGAGGCAAGGTTAATATGTGGACCTTTACTTGGAAGGAGGCCAATAAAAAAAGAACTAAGCGACCAAAAATAATGGAAGATGATCAATTAAAACTCCTTTAGAAGGAGGAGGCTGTTGGTACTTCTCCAGGAGCTCGAGGTAAAGTCCTGGTTCATGCTCGCTGTCGGGTTATACTTCACTGTGCAAGTCACACAGTTGTCTGGAGAAGTGATTCAGGGAAGCAGAATTTGCCATTTGCCTCGGATCACCCACAGATGTCCTGGGACGTCCAAAAATGCAACACTATTTTTTAATAAGATGGCAATGAGGCTGAATCAACAAAGATCATGAGAGACACGTTTGGTGCACGTGATTCTTACGTGCAATTCATAAGCTGCTTCTTGAAACCATGAAATCTGGCAAAAAATGATATATGTGTATGAAAAGCAGAAAGTTAATATCTGGCAACGCTCAGCTGTAATTTTCACATGAGGAGGCTTAAGTAAAACAAACTAAAAGTGCACCTCCAGGCCCAACACGCTCCTTTTTTGCCACTTGACACACAAGCCCAGTGCTACCTTCCTTCTCTGGATTGAGAATACCTCTCCTGGAAAGCTTGCTTCCAAGTGACTCAAGGGAAAAGCCTCTTTAACACCTTTTCTATCCCTTCTTTTTACTGCTTAAGAAGTTCTACCTTACCTTGGTGTCTTTAGAACCTGAGACCATGATAGTTTTCCTTAAACTTATTACTACTAGTGGGAAACAAACTCCCCTCATGCTGGGATAGGGCTCGGCATCGGAGCCTGCCTGAGGTACTGCTGTGGTTTTGGGTAAGCACCAAACCCTGGGCCACATGGAGCCTTTAGGAGAGCGGGGCTGTCCCTCCACGATTGCTGTGGTGACAAACGTGAAACATTTGTGCAAAGGGGATATATCAGTCACCAACTGTTATTATAAGTGTTTTACATTATTTAATGCTCAGAGAAAGCCTTTGGCAGCCAAGCAGGGTCTGTATGGCCCCTAAGAGCCTCTCCGAGCCTTGTAAAACTAGGGCATGATCTTGCCCTCTCTTATCTCTAATGCTACGTGTGAACCAAAACGTGCAGGTATTTGGCCCAATAACCATAGATACAAACCGCAGCAGAACTCGAGGGTGTTTCGTTAGAACTCTATTAACAAAGAAAGTCAAGATTTAAAAAAGAAAAAAAAAGATAATTTTGAATTTCAGCTCATCTCGAAAACCCTACCCAGTCTCCACTGTGTTTCCTGTGCCTGTCTTTCAGTTTGCGACTCTTGCAACCATTAGGAGTGGCAGAATCCTCTATTTATTTTTTTAGTTAAGCAGCTTTTTTAGAACTCTGCACAAATCTGGGCAGAGGCATGTGAGAAGGAACGAGCAGAGGCTTGGCATGGCGTTGTTTTGTTCTGCTGCGGATGCAATTTTATACATTGCTGCAGCTGGCTGTTCCTCTTTTAACAGCCAGGCTCTTCAAAGCCTGTGCTTAGGATAGCTTATAAATTGCCAGGCTAGATACAGATGATTATGTCTGGCAGAACGTCTTTATGATGCAGGCCATAAGGGAGAAGCATATGTAATTTTATTGAACGCTGATGGAAATATGATACCTGACTGGTGCCTCGTGCTATCTATGATCCAAGCGATGGTGGTTGTGAAGTGACATTCTGCTTGATACTGGTTTTAAACTGTTTTCCCTTATTAGTGCGAAGGGTTAGGCCTGAAGGGTATCTAAAACAAACTTCTGGGAGAGTTTAAGACAGATGAACTCCAGAGTTTTGTTTTGACTCAAGATAATTAGGGCCCGGGGTGATTAAATCGGACACACGTCTGGTCTGCACAGGTGGTTAGTGAGGTGTCTACACAGAGCTGCCAAGGAAAGGTCAACAAAAGGGTGACAGAAGGACAGACAGACACCTGCCGGGGTATTCTGGAAGATCAACACCATTATTTTGTTGTTGTTTTGACAGAGGCCCTGCTGTCATCAGCAACAGGCTGAAATGCGAGTGAAATATTGTACGTGGTGTCACTCGGGGGGCTCAGGGAAGCAAGTGGTAGGAGACGGGATAGGATGACCCCAGCCTGGCTTATGCAGCATCTGCAAACAAATAGGAAAGGGATTTGGGCTCAATAACCAGCACTTTTACACACTGCAGTTTCAGCCACACAGCCAATCGTTTTGGGTAAAGAGACCAATAGAAGAGGTTGGTCCAACAAAGAGGCAATTCTAAACATGTTCACAATTAGCCCTTCCTATCCTAACCAGGCCCTGGAAAAGCAGGTAGATACAAAATATCATAGACCTTGGCAATACTGTGTTTTTGAGTATGGAGTGTGTCTCAAACACAGTTTTCTTCTTAGCCATTTTTTATACTTTTTTAACCAAGATGAGTTGAGAAGTCAAGATCTCAAAATATCTGGACAATTTCAACATCTTTTGGCAAAATTTAACTTCATTGTTTTGGAAAAAAATTCTTGAATTTTCATCTCTGAAGAAGTGTTACTTTTTTATGCACAAACACCTTTCCTAATGAAAAGTTGGTTGTACTAGAAAATCCTCTTCTTTTCAGAACTTCAGAATATTTCAGCAGTTTTGAAATAATTCCTCTTCCTCCTTTTTAGAGGACACAATCAATTGGGTAAAGTGTCAGTCTCAAACCTTTCTGCAAATAGTTTTAAAGTTGGCATTTCCGACTGGAAAAACAGTTAAAAAACGAGAAAATGTTGCATAGTGTTGCATAGTGTTGAATAGTGTTCTTTTTGGGGTTGTGCAGGGGTTCTTGTGCAGGGGTTCGTGCGCCTGACGTGGCAAGGTGTGCGCTTCATCCATGCTTTTCCCTAGTGCTCAGCAGGGAATAAGCACCCCATTTCCACCATTCCAAAGGGATCATTGTGCCTCACTCCCATAGTGCCACATGCAATTCCCATCTTCTTTTTCTCAATGTTTCTCTTATAGGAAGGTGCAGATTGTGCCCTGTGCTGTGTCCCAGCAGCGCAGGGACAGGCTGCAACACGGGCGGGCTCGCGTGGGTGACCCAGAGCCCTGGCTTTGTACCCCGTGGCTGATGAAGTGACAGGATCGTGTGCTGCTGGCTCCGAAGTGAAAACAATCACTCTGAAATCTCAGAGCTTCCTTAGAAATGTAAAAAAATGGGGTGGGAGCATAAGTTAATTGTGCTTTTACACACTGTTATACTTGTCACCGTGCCAGACTCTACATTTCTTCCAAGGGTGAAATGAAATCTCCAAATTCATGTGGTTATGAAACAATTTCAGTATGAGCACTCTGTGAAGAATTATAAAGTGGGAAAGACACAGTCCTGTGTCTCAGCTGGTTGAGAAATCTCTGAACTGATCAAGGCTTCTCCCAGCTTGGAGGAACCTTCTGAGTGCATTGAAACCATTCTTCATCTGTATGTTGAATATATACAAGGTATTATAGAAAAACTGATTTGTTATGATGTTTCCTTGATTAGGAGATGAGGTGACTGGCATAAGGCGTCACCATTATTCCGAGACATTTCTTTCCTCTGCAACTGCAGATTTTAAGAAAGGAGTCTGATTTGCCCCAGTCTCCACCAAGATAAACCCCTGGGTTAGAAAGTTGGATGTAGGAAGAAATCGGTGGCGCTGCAGGACGCTTCTGGAGTCGTGCAGGTGGGAGACCCCTGTGCACAGGGACAAAACAGCATTTTCCACAGCTGCAGGAATGGAGCTTGAGGTATCCGGAGGTATCCGAAGGCCAGGATGGCATCAGCCCCCTTTGAGTTAGTCCAAAGATCGAGGGAACGCAAAGATGTTTTAAAATGAGGCTTATCCTTAGGATCTGATTCTGAACCGTCTTTGCTTCCTTGAGATCAGAATCACAAGGTCACTCACTTGTGATTTGCAGCAGAAAAGGGCCCAAATAAGATCAAATGAGATCAACCTTGTGTTGGACACAACATATAACCCTTCTGCTTATTTTTGTTGTTAGAGATGAGTCAAAAGGAAAAAGGTGCCGCAGGAGGGGGGCAAAATCCCCTGCAGTTAAATTGAAACTGGATACAATCCACATTTAAACACTTGAGCATGCTTAAAGTCAGTGCATTTGTATCTATTCTGATGGATGTAGAAAGCCAGATCCTTAGGGCTGTTTCGGTGCCAAGCCCTTGCCTGGTGCTTCCCTCCCATGGATAGTTACAGTGCGCTAATTCAGGCACCCGTGTTCAGCCGCGTTCGTACTACGAAGAACAGTTGGTCTTGAGGGAAAACATTTACATAATGACAGCTATTTTCAGGAAAATGAAAAGTACCGGGTGAAGAAGGTTTTGACATTGTGTGAAATATGGGATTTACACACAGTAGTTTTCGCCGTGTGTATGTAAATGGATGATTTACCATATATTGATTCGCACACCATTTGTAAGTGTCTAATTTATTTATTTGTAGAGATGTATGGAAACCTGGGTTTGAAAAGCAGTTTGCATAACATCTGGTGTGTCGACAATGTAACCTTTCAATTTGCTTGTTGGTGAAAATGTCAATATAATGAACCTGAGCTCTGCATTGGTTTACACAGATTTCCTAGCAGACAAAGCAGTAATGATTTGCATGTCAGTCTAAGTGACATGTGCCCTCCAGTTTTGAATAGTTTATACAGCAAAGAAGTATAAAAGGCATCCAGCACATTGCTGGTTACTTACAGACTTGTGCTGGCAGCATAACCTGCACGTATCTGTGCAGTGTGAAACACTGTCTTGTTTTGACTTCCAGTTTTTCAAAAAATGGCCTTTGTTTTTTCACTGAAACAGCTTTTTTTGGGGGATGCACAGAAAAAGATAAAATGGTAGCCCTGAAGGTGACTTTAGATGCTCCGTGCTCTGCGGTCCACGAGCCTCTCCTGGGTACATCTTGTTTCAATTACTTGAAAAATGTATATGCTTTCTATAGACAATGATGTTGTACTTGGATATGGTAGAGGAATCGAGCAGGCTCTTGATTGCTGTTAATAACATGCCAACAGCAGTGACAACAATAACACATTGTTTTCACCTCTTAGATTACTGCCCTTAGGAGACAGGTCATGCAAATCACCTCAATTTTTTTTCTTTTTCCTTTTTACTCTGCTACTCGTTGCCTCCAACTTTTGAAGCAGAACTGTTGCTGCTCATACGGAATAGCAACAAATTCCCTTTGAGAGCAGAATCAAAGTCCACGGCTGCTCCTGGATTTGGGGGAGGTTTAGGCCTCCAAACTGCTTGCATAAATAGGCAGCAGACCTGCTCTTACTAATATGCATCCCAACTCATGCCCAGCCTTGTGTTGCACTACAGGATCCAGGGCTGCCCGACGTCCACCAGCCTCGATGACACCGTTTGGGGCCATCTCGGATCCTTTCCATTCACCTCTGCGGGAAGGATGCTGGGCTGACAGAGCAGGTACCTTCTTCCCTGCTTCCTGCTTCTCTTCCCTCCTCTCCACCCCTTGATGCCCACCCCAGAGATCAAAAGCAAACCCTTTCTTTCCCTTCTCTCTCTTTAGGGACCAGGTGCTGTCTGTTTCCCATTTTTCTGCCCACTCTATCCAGGTCAGAGCAGATTTGGGTGGTGTATGTACATATGCATGAGAGTGGAGGTTGCAGCAAAAGCAGTGGGTGGCTCTTATTATCTGATAGCTTGAACAAAATTAAAGCCATGTACAACCCCACACTTGCTGCTAAGAGAAAAGTAGTTTCACAAGACTCTCTGGAGCTTTCACCCTGGTGGGAAGGATACACAGGTTGAATACATAGATGGAACCAGTGTCCACCTTGGAGAGGTTCCTGCCCCAACCCTGCTGCGAACTCATGCTCATACCTGGTTTCTCCATAGTGGAACACAGGCCAAAGAGGATCTGCTGCAAGATCCAACATATCCTCACCCCGTGGCCAGAGCTCCAGGATGCTGTACCTGCCGTGGAACCTGCCTGCTCTTTTCCAAATATACCATGGCCTCACTTTTTTAATCATTTATTCAAAAAAAATCACAGTAATTGCTTATTTGCAATTGTGACACAGTTCCAGCAAAGGCTCTCACTGGTAGATGCAACATACAAACAGAACTAACTTGGTTTGCAAATAATAGAGGTGCAAAACAGAAAGTAGCTGAAAGAACAAGAACAAAGCAGCAGCTTCCTTGCTCCTAAGTTAAGAATCTTTTTACCATATTACTTCCTGGCCTAATGGCAGTGAGTCAGATCAGTGGCAAAGACTAACTGAGCTCCCCACCTGCACCTGAGGGGATGAGATGCACCTGAAACTGTTTAGGAGGGAGCTTTGATAGAAGGAGGAGGAAGGAAGTGATGGGGAGTGTGGGGTTGGGCTGGGCAGGGCAAAGCAGATGAGCCAAATTGAACTAAAATGAGTTTTCTCTTTGTGTTTTTTTTAGAGACGTAATATTTAAAGGTTGCTCACTGCACAAAGGAAATGTAGTTAAGGACTTTATGGGCTGAAGTTGGGTTTTTTTTTTAACACACCTAAACAGTAATGACAAAATCCTATAATTATCTGCATGGTGCTGAAGTTTTTTTATTTATTTATTTGCTGCTTCAGTGTGGGACTCCTGCTGAGTTTTCTCTCCAGCTGTGCCGACTCAGGACCCTGCCTGGCTGGAGCTCTGTGTAATATTACAGCAAACACAGAGCATTATTTAGAATCCTGGGCACACTTCCCACTGCATTAAAATAAAATTGAGTTCTCGTAGGTCATGTTGCTGGCCTAGCTAGCATAGTCCTTTAAAGGTCTTTCCCCTTTCCTCCTTTTGTTGGGTGTTCGTTCCTCTCTCTCTCTCCATCTGGGTTTGGAAATGAGGTCACGACTGAGCCCGTGCCCTAGTCCCATCATGTTTCTTTGCTCTGTAGCCAAAACCTGCTAAAGACGCCCTTTCTCTCTACTGTATTTTTTCCTGCAGTGTTAACTTTCTCTGCTCCTTGTTTACACAGATGGAGGCAACACGTCTAACTGAGAAAACAAAGCACATAACTGCATCTACATAACTCTTGCACGTAAACATGACCTCTTTTGTGTGACCTCTGGTTTCTTGGCCCTAGACTGAATCTTGGCAGCTTGGCCTGAGGCTCCTGGGGAGCTCTGAAGCCCTTGAGTACCCACCTAACCACCTTCTTTCATTTTTATGCTTATTTGGCTTTGGGGCTCTTTAGTGCTGTGGACAGTGGACAAAGGTGCTTTTCAGGATCCTTGTTTGTTTGTTTTTACAGAAATGGGTAAGGCTGAAATTAGAGCTTCTAAATTGTAAGTGGAGGAAAGGTCTACCAGCCCGCTCCGTGTGGGCTGCATTCGCTTAGGCTGAAGAGGTGAGTTTGGCCTGGCTGGAGGTGAGAAGGAGATGGGACCAATAGAGAGGAATAAAGAAAACATTCAGAGAGAGAGTTCTCATAAGGACTTGAATTTCACATGAAGGTATTTGAGTGCAGCATGGCACCAGCTGAAATTCAGAATGAAGCTAGGACACAAACTTAATTGCAAAACCAGCTGAAACCACAGGATTCAGTCACAGAAAATTCTCCCTCGCTTGAGGCTGGCATAGAGTTTCACTCTGAGCTTCAGCAGAAGCTTTGGGGGGCCCCACAACAGGTTCAGGGAGTTAAAATGCAGTTTGATTTGCAAACCCAAGCCTGGGCTGACAGAAGCATTGAGAGGTGTGATTGCAAAGTGTTCACCCGACGGGGCTGGCGCGGTGCATTTCCACCTAGCAGCAGGATTCGCAGCGGATATTTCATAACTGTTGGTGTAAGGAGATATGGTCATCTTAAAATACCTCCGCTCAGGGCCATCACAGTGAACAATGCAGAAAAAAAAACAAGATCAACATGTGCTTCTGCTGCAAATGTGAACCAAGAACCTCCGACCTACTGAAGCTGCCCGACCACGGCGCTTGTGCTGTTTTTCTAGTTGTCAACTGTTGATGGCTGTGACTCCGATTCCTGGAAGTAACCAGGGCAAGAGAGGCCTGTTCCTAACATGAACAGACTTGTGGTTGCACCGACAGAGCCAAAACAACAGCTTGAAGGGAGTCGTTCCAGCAGCACCGCTGCCCGGCCCGTCGCCGGCTCTCCGCTCGCCCTCCAAGGGTATCTCCTGCTGCAGACATTTATCACGCCACGGGATGTCTCTCCTCCCACCATCTCCTGCCACTAGACTGCTCTTACCCTAGAAGCAGCCAAGATGTGTACCCCAAACTATCCTGCTTCCTCCTCGGCTCACAGGAGCTTCTTGCAGACTCTTCTTTAATACTAAATAAAGCGAGAGGCTCTGCATGGGAGGGCAGGTAGATCCTGCTGCTGGGCCAGGTGAGCGGTTGGAACGTGCAGGTTTCCCGGTGCCTTCGGTGCTTTTCATTTATGGGACTGAAACTGGGCTTTTCTCCTCTTCTTAGGCAAGCTCGCTGCACCGCGTGTGTGGCGCAGGGTTTTGCAATCCGTAGATTTCCCCATCGGGACTGCTTTGTTTCTCTGATTTTACAAAGGCTGAGCAGGGCATCACTTCTGGGCAAAGAAATACAGTAGGATATTGGCGGGGCATGTGTGGGGGAATCCAAGTAAAACAATATCTGAATTTTATTTGTCTTACAAGCACATGTAGGTCTTTATTATTTCTGAGGGCTCTCTCATCAGCTGGACGTTGAACAACCATGACATCTGTTACAAGTTACTGTCCTCAGAGCCGTGTTGTACAGTGTGGAGTTTGCTCTTTCCAACCCCCATAAACGAAGCCCGTGATGGACTCGCTGTCCTCACACTGGGGAAACCCTGCAGACTTCGAGGAGGGCAGGAGGTTTTGCAGAAGAGGTTGTTTGCAGCATCTCTGCCCTACCATGGGTTAAGCAATGACATCCCCAGCGTGCGCCCTAGGAGGAAAATTGCAGCTTTCTGGGGGAGCCCCACTGAGGTCCGCACGAGATGAGGAAGCAGAGATTCCCTTGTAATAAAACCGAAGGATTAGGTGTGAAATTGCTGGACATGGCAGCGGTGGTTTCCTCCAGGTCACCTGCAGCTCCATGAGCTGCTTCTCAGGAGCTGGTGTCGGTGTTTTTAGGTTTGTGCATCCCTGGCACCACCACTGCTGCTGAGAGCAACGCTGGCCTTTCCCTACCAGCCCCTCTGCCTTTTCCAGGGGAGAAATACTATCTGTTTGTTTAGGTGAGATATTAGTCTGCCCCTAGAAACCCAGATCACTGTAAATGTAACACAAGCCCTGTTTTCTAGTAGGAAAGGGGGAAAAAAGAACGCCTGCGAATCATCTCTGATGTGCTGCCAGTTATCAGGAGAGATTTGATTTCGTGGAGAATTACCTGGCTTTTAAAGAGCTGCACTAGGGACAGAGATTGGGCAGCTCTTGCTGCCAGAAATGGGACTTCTGCTTTTCATAAAACCAGGGTTGTTTTCCGTAAAACCAGGTAATGAGTTTCCCCCTTGGGTTGCGTGAGGGACAGTGCCTGGTTTGGAGGAGAGGTGGAAGCGGAGGCAGCAACGGGAGGACAAGCAAACTGGGCTGACCTGTTTGGTCTGTTGTAGGATAAAAAGGCTTTAAAAAAAAATCTGTCAGCAAAGATGTTTTTCCTTATTTGTCCTTATGTTTATTGCAAAGAGTTTTCAAGATTTAAACCTAAGCCTGGGTAGAGAGCTGTTGCACTTGAGCAAAGCTGAGCTGTTAAGGGGATGTTAAACAGGCACTTTGCAAGTTGGCATTCTTGGTGCACCCGTGTGCCAGTGGCGAGTCTGCCACAAAGGACACCATCTTTTCCATGTTAATCTTAGAGACAGAGTAGTTGTTAAACAAAAGCGGTATAATCTGTCAAAATAACCCCAAACAAGCTTAGTTTTTATTTAGCCTAACAACCACAACAGACAATAGCTGGCGCAGTGGTTGGAAGGGCAACAGAAGAAATGCAGAAAACCAGTTTTTGAGAAAGCGAAGGATAAGGTGTTGGGTAGTTTTTTGTTTGTTTGTGTTTTGTTTTTTTTTTTTTTTATGGCTGGTGCTCTCTCCTCACTATCATAAAGCCTGGCAGATGATTGGGGTGATTCACCCCGTGCCTGACACACTCTTCTCTTCCCAGTACTCCAAGGTAGAAGACACGTTTCCACTGGCATCTCTCCCTCTGTGGACACTCACCTGGCAATGCCTAATGAATCAGCTGGGGCCTGTCTTGCATCAGCAGAAATTATCCTCCCCATGGTCTTCTGCAAGCTGTTTGACTCCTCCTGCGCCTTGATCCAGGCTTCCAGGCAAGACAGTGGAGATTTCCTCCTCTTCCTTCAACCTTTTTCCTGTTTCTTAAGCATGCTTCAAGCTTGTATTTTCCCTGAGTGCATCCCTGTTGCAATGTAATCTCTTTATGTGTGTGAGCAGGTGATTAGGCCTCCAATTTGCACTTAATCAAGGCAGGAGGATATTAGCAAGAAGGAAAAATGTGGGGAAAGGTCCTTCTTTCAGCCTCTATTTCCTTATATTCTTTAATCTCCCTTACAGAAGGCTCCTTTTTTCCAAACCCCTTAAATCCTATTAATCCCTTTTGTTGTTTTAGTCCACTGAAAACTATGCTATGATTTCTCAAGAAAGTGAGATCCGGTTTGAGAGGGTAAAATGGACTTAAACTGTTTCTTGTGTGATAAATCCATTTTAAGCTTTTTGGTCTGCTTTCACCAAAAATGTCAAAATTTAATGCTTTCTAATCAACGTAGGTGATAGACCTTTTAACATTCTTTCCAGACCAGAAGCTTAAAATACCTTCTACCTTTACAAACATATATTCACACAAGACCAATACTGTTCAGAATGTGGGTGGGCATATATGAAATACCTAGGGAAAAAGTATCTTATGCAACAGTGTAATGCACTGTTGGGGAAAATAACTCTTACTCACCAAATCTAGCATCCCGGGGAAAAGATGATTTCTTCCGAAAACACCTGCAGGGTAAAGTTTATTCCCCTTCTCGCAGTGTGAGTAACAAAATAAGGATGCTCTAATAAATGATGGCAGAGGCTGAAAAAGATGTAGGAGTGCAGAAAAGAAATCTCTAGTCTACCTCATCTCTGCTATATCTGATGATCACTAGCAGATATGGGGCTGCCTGCACATCCCTGCTGTCTGCAGGGTTATCTGGGCAGGTTTGTTTTGTATTTTTTTTCCCTCAGCAGCTCAAAATCTTGTCCCGACCATGGCATGACAGGACACATGAGAACTGCTGTCTACAGACGGACAGACAGACGTACCCAGCCTGGCTCATCATCTCCTGCAAGAGTAAGTATTTCCTAAAAATCTCTCTCCGTGCCTCCCTTGACTGCTGTCTTTTGCAGCTTATAGGTAGCCAGTGGAGAATATCTTAACAAGGTGAGCACTGTGTCATGCTGGAAGTAGCTAGCAACTCTTTTTAGCTTATTATTCATGCTGTTAAGTATGACCTGGAAATTTGTATCATTTTATAACCAGATGTCAGTTCCTTCAATTCCTCCAAAGCAAATCGCAAATCTTTCTCTTTCTCTCCCTCTTTTTCTCCCTCTCTCTCTTCTCTCTCTCTCTCTTTTTTTTTTTTTTTTTTTTTTTTTTTTTTTTCTTTTCTCCTCCTCCATTTCCTGGCTACCCAGTGAAATGAAAAGCCCACAACATGCTCCCTAACAAGATGAGTATACTCAGGAATACACAAGCTGTGGTTTTTCCTTTCTGCACCTGAAAGTGAAGAAGGAAAAAAAAAAGTCCTTTGATGTATCCAAAGCTGTTACTCTTTTTTTCTTCACTGAGCTAATAAAAGGTGCCATTAAATTATCACTCTTGTGTCCCTTCCATGTTTTTTCTGGCCCATAAGCTGCTTTGGAACAACAAGAACATAAAACATCCCATGAGAAACCCTAGGTTAAGTTTGTTTGACTTATTTTTTTCTTCTTTTTTTTTTAACCTATGTTGTAATCAGGATTGTTTTGCTAACTTAGTTCACTGAGGTAGTTTTTGGTAAAAGCAAAGATTTGCTTAAGTGGCCAGAAAGAAAATACATATGACTGGTTTGTGCCTTGCCACCCTGAATTGTAGTGTTTTCTTTATTGTGACTTTGGGCATGTTTTATTGGCGAGTGGAGAGGTCACAGCCTTGCACTGAGAACCTGTGTTTGTGCTTTATGGGTTCTGGGATCTGAAACCACAAGCAGACTCTGAACTTTTGGCTGCTCTAGGTAAGACCCTGTTGTGACTGAATGGGTAGCATGGGTCTCCTCACTGTGCACCCTATTGAAGGGGATACGTGTCACCTGCCTGTGACATGAAACATCCAAAAGAGCAGATAAGAAAAAAGGCTGAAATAGCCCCCCGGTTTACATTCTTCTTTCCTCTCTTCCAGTTTCTTAACCTTTTTGATGTTCTTCAGTTCTGAGGCTCCCTGTCAGACTTGGTTTATGAAAACAAATGATCTTACAGGACATCATGTGCCTGTATCTCACCTGGAAAACCCGCCCATATTATGCCCAAATTTTTCAGTGATGTAAGTACTTAATGTAAGTATCCAACAGAAAAACATCCCCACTCTACAGGTGGGAATGTGGCCTTGGGTTTTGCTCAAGGTTTGTTTTTCCAAAGATAGGAGCAGCAGAACCAAGACTCTTTTACTTCAGAGGATGTTCTTCATCTTAGACAGAAATGCCGTGTTAGTGAGGGAAGTAGCATTGCCAAGGAGCACTTGAAATTGTGGGAACTTGAAAATACTTGAGCCAATCCTGCCTTAGCTCTGTTCAAATAAAGGGGTAAAAAATGGTCATGTGAGTGAAAAAACATGCATTAAGTGATGGATGTTAAAGTAGATGAAGGTCAGCCATGTACTACTTGCTGTACTGTTTAAAGGGTGAGTAATTATGATATAACACAAACATATATTTATTGCAATCAGTGAAATCACAAATTCTGTCCTGGATGCTAAATGTTCAGGTGATTTGCTGCCGGGTGTGTTGTGTAAAGCCTGAACCTGGGAAACTCGAATGGAACCCAGACCAAAGACCTTTTATTTCGTATTCCTTGCCAGTCCATGGCAGATGCCGTATTCAAGGCAGCATGCGGATTAGTTAGTTCTCACTAAAGTAATGGCTTGTTCCTCTTTGATGGAGGGCGAAACTGAGGCCCAGAGAGTTAATCTTACTGCATTAGCATCCCCCCGGGCTAATGATTTCCTGCCTGCTCCTCCCAGGTTTGTTCATCTGATGATAAGTCATGTCACGTATTGATAGCAGCAGCGGTGATGCCCCTGTGCCTTCCCAAAACAGTCATAGTGACGTTTTGAGTGTGGGCGATGACAGTGAAGCTACAGCAACATTCACTGTTGGCCAGAATAAACTCATAAATCTCCTTTAAAGAGTCCCAAATTCAGCACATTCACTTTGATCGCTCTGTATTGGAAGACTCCTTCTGTCAAATACTGTTTTACTTCAGATCTTGGTGGAATGAACAAAATGACTGTAGTATTTGGTAAATTTACCTAGAGCAGAGAGCCAGAGTCACTTTTCACCTCCAGTTTTTGGTTTTAGGTTAGTATGGAATGAGTTATTGATGACCAGCGCTTTAACCTCCATCTTTTTCTTCTTTAACAGAATAAATGCAATGAAATTGTCCTGCATAAACCAAATGATCCATTCAAATACAGAATTAATGTTATAAATATGATAAAAATATACAGTCTTCTTGCCAGGATGTATGTTTTTTTCTTCCATCCTCCATGTGTTCTGATGTTATTTTTTTCATGGCCATTTACTAAATATATATACATTCTACTTATTTACTTCTGTATGCAGCTCTCTGAGATTTTTGTGGTTTCTCTAGAATTGCACAAGTCATTTATAGCTCAGCCCTTGGAGAAATGATGCTGCTGGAAGTCACAGAGGAAAGGGACTTTCCCCGCTGGCTCCTTTGGGGCACATGTTGATGGGCTTAGTGCAGGG
>JAVCKT010029131.1:0-21628 GCA_032273925.1 Rhynchotus rufescens | reverse complement strand
TAATATAATGGCACATCAAGCAGTAATGGCTACATTAAATTGAATCATGATGTTCATATACACATTTTATGACACAATCAAATATCCCAATGCATTAATTCATGTCAATCAGTTAATAAAATCAAATAGGAAACATTTCTCTAGTGCTGTTAACTGCATTTCCCCCATTTAGTGGCTGACAAGATGGTGACGGCCTTTACATCTTGTCTAGAGTATATTTTCTTGTCAACATAGGTGTCAATCCCTTTATGTGTTTCATTAGGACAAAACACTTCGGTTCCCAGTGGCCCTTGACCAAAATACTTTAACTGGGAGCAGAAAGTCCCACCTTTACTTCATGCTACCTTGGTTCCTTTGGTTTGGTCTTGTCCCTAAAGACTTGCACAATAAGAAAGAAATATTAGCTATGAACTCAGGGAATAACTTCTCTTTCAAGATTTCCTCACTTCTGATGTTCCGCTTCAAGGACAAAAGGATGTAGTGAATTTACTGTCACTCTTCTGTTAGGAGTGAGGACATTAAGTTTAAAACAATTGTCAAGCAGTTAGGTTTTGAGCAGGTTCTTCATGCTTTTCATCTGCTCTGCATTATGGTTTATGGTATTTTCACTTCCTCTTTTAATTTGCCAGATTTTTTTTTTTTTTACTGTTTTTGTACTTTGGTGGGTAAATGTTCTGCCCCCAGTCTCGCAGCCCTGAGAAGTCTGATTGAATATTCTGAGAAGTGATCGGATTAGGCAGAACCTAGTGGAGGAAATTAAGGAGGACTCGGCCTCTAACACCGTGGAGTCCTCAAGAAAGGCAAATGAAAAACAGAAGAAAGAAAAGGCAGTGGAGTCCCGGTCTCAGCTGACATAAACTGGTCTGCTGCATCTGGGATCCAAGGAGCTGCTGCCAGCTGATAGTGGTTGGGAATCTGTTCCAAAATATTCACAGTGGTAAGAAATACTGAAGGAGGTCTTGGCCTTTATTTCAGTTTTGGATTGAAATTCCAAAACTGAATTCCTGATCCAATTTCCATAAGATTTAAGAGTGACATGTGGAGGCTCAAAGGGCTGCTATTCATCCTTGCAGCATCTTGCTTTGGTGAGATGAAAGCCATATGAACTTGGCCAGTTCTGGCTGCAGCAGTTGAATGTAGTGTAGGTACTAGCGCTGACTGTAATCTCAAAGTATTCAATTCTGGTAAGCAGTCAAGTAGCTAAATATGTGATGTCCAGATACTTGGAAGACTTAGCTGAGGTGACCCAGAGTCGACATTCTCAACCTACATAAAGATAGCATTTGCTATCAGGCTGTCACATCCTTTTACAGCAGAATACAGAGTGGCTTTGCAAGAGTGAATAATGTTACCTATTCTACTTCGCAGCCGTGGGCTAGTAAAGGCAGCTCTACTTGTATTCTGAGGCTGATAAAATGTGTGAGGCATCACTGAATGAAGAGGTGTAAGAAAGCTGCAGGACCTTCAGCCACAGGAAGGAAAACGACTACATACTGTCTGACCACAGGGAAATGAGGAGTCTCTGCCAGGCCAAGTGAAGTAAAAGCAAGTCCAAACTGACATGCCTGAGGTGAGACAGTGATTTCCCATATGCTGCTTTGAAAGGTTAATTTTCTTCTCTCTCTTTTTTTTTTTTTTTTTCCTTCCCTTAACACTGATTTAAAGGTTCAGAAGCATTAGATCTGATCTCAGTAAAAGAATGAAACAAAGGCATCGAAACAGAAAGTGGAGGTATGGCAATGTACTTTGTACTTTGGTGGGTAAGTGTTCTGCCCCCAGTCTCACAGCCCTGAGAAGTCTAATTGAATATTCTGGAATATTCAATTCTGGAATATTCAAATCTGGAAGCTCTAAGGCTCCTCATTTGAGAATTCACTTGAATTGTTTCTTACAAACATTAGTCAAGTAACCATTTTGTTTTAGCATTCAGACACTTAAATACTGATATGTGTAGGAATCCACTGGAGACACTATAAGTCTGTTTTCCAACTGCAGCATTCTCTAAACATCAGCAACACGTGAAGTATTCATCCTAACCTGGGAAGTGCTGAGCTCCCCCATCATGCAAACACATCTGCCGGGGGACACGCAGTCCCATTTTTAGGTTTGAAATCCTCGCAGAAGCAGCTGCTCGTGCTGACTTGTGTTGTTTGCATGTCGCTTCCCATTCCTGCTCTCTCTCTTGCACATTAGGAAAGCCCTTTTTGGGCTCCTTCTTGCAAGCTGGCCTTTCACTCTGACAAAACCTTAAGAGGACAGAAGATTAAAACAACAACAACAACAAAACAAACAAAAAAAACAAACAGGCTTTTTGCCTGTTACTTGTGCTCTTTGAGTGTCTCTTGCATTGTGAATAACAGCTTTGTACCTGGTCACCATAAAGCATTGAAAGGCGATGCAATTTTCAAAAAACCAAAATTGATAAATTACTAATAGGCTTTTGAACAACTCCCTTTTCATATTTCAGTCAGTCTCTAATTAAGCTTTCTTCAACATCCTCAAGCAATTGATTGCATCCCAAAGTTCGGTACTATGTGGGACATGGTGATGGGTGCATTTTCTGCCTCCATCTCACAAGAAGTTGCTGTGAGATGGCTCAGTCACTTCCCTTTGCCACTGCTTTAAAAGAAATGAATGGGTTGCTGGCAGCTGGAGAAGACCTTTCTATCTGTGGTTTTATCATAAATTTATCAGAAGTCCAGTTCCTGTTAGGGAGATGTCTGCAGCAAAGGTGTGTGATCTACTGGAGCAACTTAACTGTTCACAACCAAATGGTAGCCAGAAAGGTGTAATCTCTGAAATTAGTCATATTTTTTTAGGAAATGCATTTAATGTTATGTCAAAAGTTTAAGGAATCTTCTTTGGTCATTTGTCCTTCTGCTGCAGTAATGTGCTGAATTCCCTCTTATAATCCTAGTCCGTCAGATACATCCTTGGCTTTGGAAAGGAACACAGAAAAGAAAACAAAGGTGTCTGTGCAGAGTGCCTCTCACATAATGGTCAAATGCTCAATAAACTTAGTTTAGTAATCCTGGTTAGCTGAGACCAAGACAGGTTTGTTGGCTTTCAGTACTTGGACTCATTCCTACCAGTGTTAAAATATAAGGTGCGGTATTGGCCACCTTCCAGTTCTCTTGCATAGTAGATAATTTTAATGATAGAATATATCATCTTTATTCAGCCACATCATCTTCACTTGTGACTTCCAAATTCACAGTTGCTTACCATCTGGCATTTATAATGCACTGATATTAAAATTATATAAACCTCCTCTAAAGCCTTTTTTTTTTTTTTTTTTTTTTCCTGGCACAGTTGTCTCATTTTTAGTACCTGGGCATGCTACTCTTGAATGTCTCCTCAGAAGGCTTAAAGAACTGATCTTACAAAACACGAGCCTATGTCTGGAGAAGCAGTGCAGGGAGATACTTTCCTCAGTCAGTCACACACACAGTTTTCTTTGAGGCCTTTCCTTGAGGCCTTCCCTTGAGGCCTTCCCTTGAGGCTTTTTCTCCCTCTTGCTTTGGAATAGTTAGAGCACATGTTTTCCTAGCAACCCTCCTTGAGTTGACAAGGTCAGATAATATCAAGAGCTGAGAGGTATGTGCTGCATCTGGGAGCTAATGGGTTCTGATGTTTGCTGACATCAAATTGGATTGTAAAGGTTAACAATGTAGAGGTTAGTTAAACCTTTTTAGCAAAGCCAGAAGATTGCTGATTCAAGTATGTTTTTATTAGCTTGGATAGTAAAGGGATTTGTTTTCAAGATCGAAGAGGTTAGTTTTATTGTTTGTTTTTTGTTGGTTCTTTTGGCGCATAATTGAGTATGTGCAGAGAGATGCTAGCTCCATGTCACCTCACATGATCCAAAGAGGCCTTGGTTGCTGACTGCGTACCCCAAATAAAACTCTCTCATTACCCAGGTGCAGCATCTTCCTGTTCGAGGAAGAACTATCCGCTGCACTCGGACAGCCTATTTCTCAAGTAGTAGTTTTCAAGTATTCCTGAGAGATGCCACACTGGAGTAGAGTGCTCTGGAGTCCAAAGCAATGGATGGATAATGAAGTAACAGAGTTAGAAGGAGTAGTAATAAATTCTCTCTGAAAAGTCAGAGTTCAGTGGGGAGGTAGATGCCTGTACTCGAGTACGAAAATAACAAACTATATTACATTGCACATCTTGAAAGCTTCAGTTTTTGACAATAGCAGTAAACTTCTTTATTTTTTCGTAAGGAAGGAAGGATATGTATAAAAACTATCTGGATTAAAAAAAAAAAAAAAAAGCTGTTTGTGGGCATTATGGCTATATACAAGCTTCCTTCTGCATGCCAGGTAGATCAGTACCAGACTAGTGCTCATTTGTGGTCAGAGGTGTCTAAGTTTGATCTCAATTGATAAAACTTGCGCATGAGTTCACTGCTGTCATTCAATGCAAACTGCTGTCTTCTCTGTTAAAAATCAAACATATCCATACAAATGTCCTAGCACACTGATCAAGGGGACAGAAATAATGTTCCCCAGGAAATTCTAAATAGTCTAATTTCTACAAAAATAGGATAATGGATGGAATGGATGGATATTCAGGATAGAAAGATAGGTATGTAAAATAGAAGCTGTTAAAGGACAGCACTCTGTTCTTCATTTTGCCCTTTTTTAGTTGGAATTCTATGGGCTTCCTTATGCCATCTGCTTCTATCTTATTATAGGCTGAAGGTGTCCTGATTTAAGATGTCTAAATTCTTTTTTTGAAATTAGGTTTGCTTTCTTTTCTGGCTTTCTCTCCAATTTCCCTTGCAGCAATTGACAGTAGACCAAGGAGATCATGCTGTAGCTGCTCAGAAGCTGGGGGTGTGGAAGCCAAGACGGAAGGAAGGCAAAGCAGGAGCGGAGCTTTGGGCCGAAGGGGGAAGAGCTACAGAAGCAAGAGAGGAAAAGATAATGGACAAGTTTATTAGTATTTAAAAGGGAATAATGAGCTTGCCTTTTATTCTGGGGCTAGCATGGATATTTGCTGGAACTGGCCTATTCAAAAGCAGGAATAACTGAGAAACTTCAGTTGCTTTGTTAGTAATAGCAAGTGCTGCTTTCCAATGAGGGGCCCTTTTTTTAATATGATGAGTGAAGGAACTGCAGTGGATTTTAGTTTAGTGGGGAGGAGGTTCAATGATAATGATAGTGGCTGCTCTTGGACATACTCCTAGTGGTGCAGTTTGTGTGCGTCATCAGTGCGTGTTCCCTTCAGCCTCTTCAGTTCAAAACTGATGAGACGTGCTGGCAAGGATTTATAGGGAAGAAATTTCTTGTTTACTACCAATTTTTATTGCAGTCCTCACTCTGCCTAGGTATTTATCTAAGGAAGTGTTGAACTTGGGTATCTGCTTTTCATTAAATCCATTTTTATTTATGGACTTAGGATATTTATGTTTAGAAATAGTCATGTTGCAAGTGTGAGTGAAGACTAGGGTTGGGTGAAGATTAAATAAACTCCAAAATTTGCTGAATTATTGCAAAAGGAAGAGAAATCTTCAGGGCAGCTGGATTTTTCTGTGTGTGAAATATTCCTAAACATACTCCATTTGGACGCCGATTTTTCTGTTGAGTGGACTTGTATTCTCCAAGCCTGTCTGTTTTTGTATTATCTGCTATTAGAGTTGGTTTGAGAGCAATGAGAAATGACAGCTTCCTACATCTGGATCTTCTGTGAGTGCGAGTGCGTGAGATGGAAAAATATACGAAACAATGTATATGGCTGGCATAGGCGAGGGAGCCCTCTACTGATTAGATAATGCAGTATAGCTGGGCCCATGGAATTGCTGTGTGAATGTTTTCAGGTCTCAGCGCCTCCAGGGAAGCTGAGCGCTACACAGATATTATTTGATTTTCCTTCTGTTCCCTCCAAAAAAAATCAGTAGGTGAGTTTAAGGGATGCTAATCTACAACATACACAGGTGCAGGCAGTCTTAGACTACAATACCTGTAAGAGAATGAAAGGTCAACCCAGCCTTGTTCTCTCCCTTTACCACGCAGGTGCCTTTGCTAGCTGATCTATCTGGAAGTAACCAGCATTGCAGAATAGCTGAAAATGCTGTTTCTGTATAGGTAGAACTATGCTTGGTGCTTTATGCTGAATTTAACAGGAGGGGTCTGGTATGGGTATGGATCAGGGGAAACCTTTGGTAAAATGGTACAAGGATGAAATCCCAAGCATCCTTTTGCCAGCCAATGAAGAAAGACTTGGATGTATTGCCAGTTTATGCAAGTCTAGCTGAAAACTCTCTGTGGTGCTTGCATATAGTAATGTTGCCCAGAAGTTGATTTATTTTATTGCAGAAGGCATGTGATATGCTGCAGTATTATCACCTCGTGCCAATACTTCTCATGAAGAAACATCTGATGCCCTGAAAACCTGCAAATTCTTGCTGCTGATGTGTTGGGCAGGAGGATGGAGGATGCTACCACTGCGCCTTATCAGCTAAAATGAGGAAAATGTATTTTGGTGCTCAACAGATAGAACTCTTGGTGCAGGAGGTCACTAAACACTCATAGGTGCTTTGTGGGATGAGAGAGTTTCCAAGAACTCAGAGAATAACTGATTTTATGTCTAATAAGTGTAGGAAAGCCTGCAAGAATATCACAGCCTTCACTTGTGGTTCTTGCCCTTGATAATATTACCAAGGTTACTGTAAGCAACATGGAGAGGTTGAATAAGTCCTAGGGAGATCAGTGCTGAGTAAGAATGCCCTTTTCAGAGGGTAATTTTTCCAGCAGATCTCAATTTCTGATTCTGACTGGTCTACTTGAGGGATTTCAGCTTCAAAGGAGCTAGCTAGTAAGAGGAATGTAGCAAATGGAGGTCAAGACTTGGAAGACAGGAAACTTTGAGCTTCAACAGCACCACGCAGATCTTTTGCTGTAAGTCAGTGGAAATGAATCTTCCAAGAAAATCCTGTCGTTTTTCGGCACAGGCAAGGTAAGAGTGTGACTGGTAACATTTCTGCTTTAGGAAATGAGGCCTCTTCCATTTTTCATGGAAACTCTTGCCGTTCCTTTTCAGCAAGCTGCCAGCTTAGTCTCAGTGTTGTCTGCTGCGAAACACTCGACTGCAGGAAAGTAGATGAAACTACTGATGTGCCAAATAACCAGCAATTCAAATGAAATCCTCAGTCTTCATTCATTGCCATCCCTCACCTTCTACCCCCGACACCCCCATCCCATCTCTTCACAAACAGCACATTTTTCATCAATAATGCATCAGGCCACATTAAGGTCACTAGTATGCACAAGAAAAGTAGCTTTTATTTTAGCTAGTGAGTCAGACTAGTCATATTTATCCCCATTTTATTTTCTCTGTGCTTTGAAGGATGAATATTTTTGACAAGTGGGGATTTGCCAGCTGTTTCTGAGCACAAACAGGCCGTCGATCTCTGCACAGAATTCACCCAGTTATGCAGGATGAGAGATGTGTTTGCCTGTCACTGCTGCTGCTCGGTGATACTTCAGCTCTGAGATCCTGCTTCAGAACTAGGTACCGAGCAAGGGCAAATACTTAAATACTTATGAACACACTGAATTTTCCCAAGATAGTCAGCAAGACCTGGTAAAATGGGAATTGATTTGTAGATTTGGCAACCTCAGTGACAGTTGCTATGGCAGGCCTGTTGATTATTGGGATCTCTTGTCCAGAGGCACGAGACAGGCAAGCACACATGGTTTCTTAGTGTCGTGCTGAAAAGGGGTGCTGCTATTAGATGTGAGGGTATGGAGGTGCCCTCAGAAACGTTGTCGCTGAGTGTGTAGTAAGGAGCATGGTAGGTTTTTTGAAATTGTAAAAATAGCAGTAACCCTGGAAAGAAAGCCCCATGCCTGGAGCAAAGATGACCTATTTGGAAATGCTTCCCCTGCCTCACTTCAGAAGTCCTTAAGAGGGGCCAAGGGGAAAAGGCAAGCAGAAAGGGTTTCAGTAAGCCAGCCTTGTTCTTGCATCACTGTGCCGCAGCATCTCTGCCCACCCGCTGCCGAGACACTGTGGGGGCTCGGGGGGCCTCCAGAGGAGGGAGGGGTAGCAGGGAGGAGATGGAACATCTGAATTGGACAGGAGGGATGGGAGCTCCCTGCTCCCTTAAATCTCTCTTGTCCCAGAGCAGAAGCAGATGCCATTGGGTTTCTAGTGCATGTATTTTTGAGTCCAATTCCCAGTAAAGGCTCCTTTTGGTAATGGAGCAGAGATTTTTGTAGGAAGATATATAAATTCTCCAACATCTATGGAACACATAAACATCTGCCGTGGGGGCTGGGCTTAAATTTTGCCTCAGGCCTGGACCCGTCCCACATTTTTTGAGAGAGTGCACCAGTATCTGTACTTGGCAATACTGCAGGTCCTTCCCTTCGCTGCACTTCTGCACCACGCTCACGACTTAAAAATGTAAAGAGCACAGGAGAGCAGAGAGATAAAGAAATAATGGGCTTGTAGACCAGTGGCACTGACAGGAGTTGAATGTCACAGTCTGATGGACTGACTGCTTAGTTATGGTCCTCTGGACCTAACTGCTATCACACATAGCAGCTTCTGTGGCCAAGACCAGAATGTGGGTCTCCAGTTTGACTTGTCTATCACTGATTGTCCTGGTGTGAGAGAGAAGTGACAGTAAGTCTGGGACCTGCAATAATCTTCCAAAAAGAACTTGCATTTCTACCCCATCAGAGCTCTGCAGCCTGTGAGTGGCTGCAGCAGGAGAATGAGCCCGCTTTTTGCCTTCTGGTTTCCAAAGGAAGTATGGTTGTGGCCTTCTAGAATGGCAAGGGACACTCGCCTCTGATTTATAGACCAAAGGGAATGGGGAGCTGCCTTGTAGAAATGATTAGAAGCTGGAAACTGTGGGAGTCGAACTTGTGTTACTGTACTTGGTCCCACTTCCCAAAGCTCTCCACATGAAACTCCATCTTCTTAGACCTTCACCTTTACATCGTTTTTGCTAGTATTTCTTGCAGGTGCTGTGCAAGAGGGAAAAATCATTTTGAAGAGGATCTATATTCTTTACACTTGCCAGATACATTAGCACCTCTCCCCATACACTATGTTATATAAATGAGTCATGTCTGTTTCTATATCATATAAATGTGGTTAGACTCAAAAAAAAAAGTATTTCCCAAGAGCGTAGGTGCAGTCTCACCTGAAGAGGCACTTAGATGTGATGCAAACACAGCAGCTGCTTTGTCTTTGGAGAGGTCTTTTGCTTAATGCTCTCTTGGCTCTTAGGTTAGGCAGTACTTGTAAATATTACTCAGAAACGTGTCGCATTTTGGAATCCCATTTATGGAGTTATGGATTAGTTACTTCCTATGTTCATTGCGCTGTTCTGTTCCCTTCACATAAGTCCTCTACTGGGACTCCAAAAACACCAGTATGGCAAGACTGGGAAGGGTGCAGCATGGTCCTGCAGGTGTATGGTAGCAGATGACCTTTCCCAATTGGGACTACCAGGGCTCCTTGAGCACTTCGCTTGCTTCCTGCCTGCTCCACACACCCGCGGGCAGCGGCTGGACCCCCGGCAGGAAGGCCCCTCTTACCTGCATGAAGACTTGGGGAGAAGCGCTCGTGTATCCGCAGTGATGCTATTTGCAATCACTGTATCAAGTACTTAGGAACCCTGCCATCTGGAAACCTCTCTCCAGATTTCAGTGGGATTTTATATTACTTGCATGGTAAAACAGGAAATATTTTGACACGTAAAATCTCTCCTTTTCTCACCTTTCTCCATTTCCCTCCCAGAACGTTCTTTCAGGCATATACCATCTCTTACAGCAAGATTGTAACCACCACAACAGCCCTGGAAGGTTGCACCTGTGGGTGTCTAACTAAGTTTGTCTGTAGCAGTCATGTTCCTTATGTGTTGTAATAGACCAGGGCATTAAAACATCATAGTTGGTAAAAGTTAAAATAGGCCTAGCTTTCAGTAACATCATTTCAAGTCATTCATTTCAGTATTCAGAGGAAAGCTGTGGACCCAATGTGCAAAGTAAGGCTCACCAGTTGCATTGGGATACTCAGGTTTCCACATGCTTAGCATTTGGTTTGGAAATTTGCATTTTTATTGACTTTGCTGAAAACAGATCTCCCTTACCTGTTCTCTGCCCTTTACATCTCCCAAATCTGTAGCCTTAACTGACCAGAAACAACAGTCAAAATGTCATGCATCCTTGTAGGAATAATGGAGTCTTCCTATCCATTCATAGGCTTATTCATAGACTTCAAAGCCTATCTATTCATGGGCTTTGAGTGGATATTGTGATTTAATTTAAATGTGTACTGTGTGAAAAGCTCTCTTGTTACCATCTCTTTTTGAAATGTAGAATCACCTGAAAAATCAAGTGCAGAGATCCCCTTGAATACAGAGGGATCAGCAGTCAGCCACTTGGTAAAATGGATCTAGCAACACAGTAGGGTTCAAGCACAGACCCACTTTTTATTGGCCTGATTTTGTGCCTATGGGGTTCATGCAGTGGTAGATACGATTATCCATCGCATGGTGACAGGGACAGACTCTTAGCCTATCTGTCTTCCAAACTAAGGCCTGCTAGTATAGAAAACTTGTTGGAGCTTAAGGCGAGAACTGTTAGGATGACTTTAAGACCAAGGAAGCAGAAGCTACTTCCCTGCATTGATTATTTTCCTCTATTGCAATGATAATCTAAACAAAATTTAAATTCTTAGCGGTATTCTGGAAGATTTGATCTGGGTATAAGAGGTAAATATAGTTTAGAGCTACAACTGCTTTCATCGCAACCCTGATTTATGATCCCTGTAACAAGGTTTTTAATTCTACTGAAAATGAGGTTAAACTTCTTATTAGCATTAGAGTTACAATCACAACACGTTAAAACAGACTAATAAATGTTACTTTTTGAGTAATGAAATTGCCATCGAGGCTCTGTTAATCGGAACGAGATGGTAATTGAAGTTGTGCTGTGCAGGGAATGGTTCTGAGCCTGACAGAGGCATCATTGCATCTCGGGGCCAGTTGTCAGGCCCAGCAGTATGGTTAAGGCATAGGCATCTATTCCCAGGAATGCCAATGCAAAGAGGGGGATCTGAGGTGCTAGAAAGTTCAGAGAGGTGTTTGTCCTTGCAGCCCTTGCATGGGCACAGACAAAAGCCCATTTGCAGTTGATGAACTTGTTTTCCCAAGCAATACCCTTAATATCTGTGATCTTAACTCATACCAATGGAAGATCTCTCCTCTGCGGCGTCATGTTCCCAGTGTACAATGAGGGAATAATCAAATTATATATATTATTTGAAATATATCAACTTATTATACAGTGAATGCCTTCATTCTTGTAAGAAGCTGAATCTACATCTTTTCCTGTTTTTTTATGGTTGGGTGTTATGGAATAAGATCATTAGGTGGCTGTGCCTGTTGTGTTTGGTTAGCAGCTAAAGTTGCATTTAAATATTCATCATTTGTTTCAGAGATAATTGAACAGATGATATTCCAAATTTTCCAGTATTTGTTTCAGGATGTCTGCAGATTGAGCACATAACGTTGACTTGGGAGAGACAACTTGTAATGGAAAAGTTGCCCAGATGGACTCTGTGACTTGGCAAAGCCAGTGGTGGTCACGTAGGGCTGTCCTGAGCCTCATTCACCATGGGACACAAAGACAGCCAAGGCATTTGGGTATTTGAGAGACAGAGGGTTAAATATGGTGATCATAAACCATCCAGTAATTGCTTTCAGACCTATTAGCAGGATATCTTGCATGGGCTGTCATCCTGCCCTTTCCCATGGGTCCTGTTCACTAACCCCTTGCATTTTGACAGCAATTACCATCCAGGCAAGCACAACCCATCACCAGCTACAACACAAACCGACTGTCATGGTAACACAGCAACCTCCAGTTCATGTTAAAGATGTTTAGTTTTACCTCATATGCTTAAAACTGAACTCAGTTCAAAGCCATTAGGATAAGAGCACCCACAAACTTAATGGAAACAATACAATTGTTTTTTCAGGTATCAATGGACATTGATATTCCAGCATGGGAAATGGATGCTTGGAAAAACAGGTTTAGCTGGAGCAATAGGCAAGGCTTGCAGGTACAGAAAGGCATGCAAGATTGGAAACTTATCTCCTTTTTTTTCTTGCCTTTGCACTGGTCCAATGCAAAACAACACCTTTCATCACAAGATTTGCCCTATTTGTGATCTGGAAATGAGTTTAGGAAATAATTGAGCCTATCTGGGTCTTTGTTGTTAGGAAAGAATGCAGCATGGGTGGTACAGTAACCATGTCCCATATCAGTCTGGCTCCCTTACCCTGAAAGCTGCCCCTGGGATGTATTCCTGCCCCCCTCTCCCTGCCTTGCTTTGCAGCCCCATGAGCTTTGCAGGGATGCACAGGGCTGCTCATGGGGCAGGGCCCTGGGCTGGCTCCCACTGTCCTGCCAGTCCCGCTGCGGCCACTCGCCCCATGCGAGGGCCTCGCTGTGTTGGCTCCACGTAATAGACGGCCACCAGAGCCGGGCTCTGTGTCAGCTCCAGTCTCTCGGACACAGCCTGATGGGCTGCTCGCAGAGAAGCAACTGCTCCCGACAGCCGAGCTCAGCGCGCCGCTCCCCCTGGACAAGTGATGGATTCCTCCGTAATACTGTTAAATGGGAGCTGTATTGGAATCCAGGGTAATCCTGGCATTGGAGAGACAAGGTCTTTAGCATTAATTGGGCCACCCTGTGTCAGGTGAACTCCTCTGCTTATGGGCCAAATGCAGATGTCACTTGAAGTGACTGTTACGGAGGAGCAAGCGAGGCCCTGAGCTCACTACTTGTTTACAGCACAGGTTTTAGCCACATGCCGTTGCAAGCGCGTACTGTTGACAGGGGCAGAAGTCATTGCTTTTGACAGAAATAGTCATGCAGAGGCAACACTCAAATAGGAAACATGGACATTTTTGTTGTTGTCATACGTAAAAGCCAACTGTGCTCTTGACAGCTTAGGGGTTTGCAGCACTGGTGGCTCTCTGCTTATCCGCAGTGGAGGCCGGTGCTCACGAGAGCACTGCAGGCGGACGCCTCTCGGAGCACCTCACGGCAGTCTCTACGGCTGTGCTGCTCACATCAAACGGCTCTTTAATCACGATTTTTTGCTGGATTGCCCTGATGGTCCTGAAATCAGATGCATCACAAGCAATGATGTTCATTCGTGGTAGTGGTCCTGAGCAATTTCCCCCAGCCCAGGGTGAGCCGTGCAAATGTAAAACAACCTGTGCAAAATAGCTTCCACAGTACCATTTTTGAAGAGCTTTCTGTGCGCCAGGGTAAATCACAGTGCTGTTTCAGGAGGACTCCGCCAGTGCCACATAGGCCTTTCTGAGAAGATCTTTGGTGGTCTATACGTAATTCATGCCAGCTTATTCCTGCATAAGAGGAAATGAGGCATCTGCTTACTAACTTCTTTCTCATATGACTCGTACGGCGTTGATACACAACTTAAAAATTGATGAAGCCAATAGCCATCCATAGCTATGCACGTGGATGTAATCTATAATAAAGTCTATTCTACAGCTGGCTGCTTTTCTTTGTATTAGGTCGCTAATTAAGCAGGTAACTGTTTTTATCTGTACTGTACAAAGACCAGGAGGCTCTGAAGCCCTGCAGCATATAACTCATCTCATTTCTTACTTGATCTCTTAAAATTGTTTGGTTATTTTAGTCTTTTTTTTTTTTTTTTTTTTTTTTTTTGGAGGTTGTGTTATTCTTTTGGGGCCATCCAGGGTGCATTAGATGAACCCTGTTTGCATGTGTGTGATGGAGATGATAAAGCTCAGGTCACACAAACAGGTAAACCCCACTGAGGGCAATGGATTTGCTTTTTCTTAGCTGCCCGTGAAATGCCCATGATTCTTCGAATAGTATTTCACAGTTTTACCAGTTTCAGATCTGTGATTTTACTTTGAGTGTGATTTGTGTCTATTAAGTTTAACCTAAATGAATGCTTAGAAAGAAGAAAACAACCATTTGATTATCTCCCCCCATGCCCTATTTAACATTCTCAGCCCCACTGAGCTGTGTGTCCTCCCATTTCTAGTCACTCCTTCAGCATTTTCTGGATCTGCCAAAGGACCTGCTCTGTCAGCAGCTTCCAGGCAGAGTTGGGCTGCCCTGTGTACTTGAACGGAGCTGCCAACCTTGCCTTGGTTTCAGCTCAGCCGTCTCACATGCAGCTGAGTCAGGCTGGCCAGGCCTGCCCAAGGACTCGCGTGCCTTCCAGTCCGGCAAGGCTGGCTGCATTGAAGGTGTAATTCAACACATGTCTACTGCAGGCAGTGGAATCCTGCCAGCTTCAGCTTACTCATCACTGACTGTTATTTGTAGAGGACAAAAAACTGTGGCAGTTGCTTCACAGGGCACGGCCTTGCTGCCGCGGCAGCTCTGGAGGTGGCAGAGAGGGACGTTGCTGACCCTTGGAGAGACGATGCTCTTCACGCGCTGTGGCTTTGCTGGCGCGTGGCGCCTGTAAACCTGGAGCCACTTTGCACCGCAGACTGGTTGCAGTGGTCTGCTGCAGCAGTGGGCAGGGACTTTATGAGAGGCTGCTTTACCTGCTTCTGAGGTGCTGTTGGTTTATTGTTGTATTGCCACAACGATGTGAGGGACTTGAGTACAAAAAGAAAAGACAAAACAAAGGTAGTTTGTTTCCTTTCATTTCTAGGAGTGAAACATTTTGAACCAAGAGAGGTTGTGGAGTCTCCTTCTCTGGAGATCTTTAAAACCCTCTTGGACACAGCCCTGTGCTCCGGGCTCCAGGTGACTATGCGTGTACAGGGGGTTTGGACTAGATGATCTCTAGAGGTCCCTTCCAACCTTAACCATTCTGTGATTGTATGATTTTGGAGCGGGGGACATGGACCTGTGTTATTTCTTAGTCCTTGGATAGCAGTTTTCTTTAAACTACAGACGTTGTGTAGAGCAACATACTCAGAGGAATTTGGCACCTCTGGAAACTGCGCTGGCTGGGGCGAGCGCAGGCAAGTGGTGAAAGGAGGGGGCGGACTGGACCTGGGGCGGTCCGTGCTGGTGCAGAGGTGTGCGGGCAGAGCTGGGGACCTGTCACAGCCAGGGTTCTAGCCAGTGCAACCATCGCTCACAGTCTATCTTTTTAGCATAAAATAACAAGTATACTTGCTGTTTTTCTGTTTTCAGTTCATTCTAGTCTATGGGGTTGCTTTTTTATTTTTATTTTTTTTTTATTTTTTAGCACAAGAATTACATATGCCTTCTGTCATGCATTTCAGAGTTCATGTATTAGCTACTAAACCTTTGGGAATATTTAACCTGAGAGTGCATTAGGGTTCTTGTGCTTGTTGGAAGATAATTCCCGTGAATTCTTTGCATAGCATGGGTAGTGGGTAAAATGAATCGCAACACTTAGGGCTTGTGTTCTGTAAAATACTTGTCATTCTTCATTTCTAAAATGCTATTTATTGTCACCTACTGAGCTCCTGTAATGGCTAAGGTATCCAGTCTCAATGTCTTTTTGAGTGGAAATACATAACACAAACACAAACATTATTATGGAGGGAAAACTCTTCATCGGTTAAAGTTTCAAGTTGTGGTCTTTGTACTTGGATGCTTGGCCAAGGGGACGTCAGCCAGCCTGCCCTGCGCCCCTGAGGTAGCAGTTTTGGCCCCTCTCTTGAGGCTGTGTGGCTGTAACTGCCCCTTCCCTGTCTGCCAGCAGTCTCTGAGAGCACTTGAGAGGAATCCACTTGAGTTGATGGATACCTGATGAGTCCTTTTTTTTTTCTTTCTTTCTTTTGTAGGCTTATATCCGATGAAATCTCCCAGTTTTACTTTAATTGCTGTTGGCAACATGTGGTCTCTGATAAAAAACATATTTTCTGTCGAGATTGCATTCATCAGTTGGGCTAATTTTTCCTGGCCCTCCACCCATCAGAGCTTCTTTGGAAAGGGAAACAGCAGCTTGTGGGTTAGCAAATGCCAGGCAACTGAACAAAACGAGAGAGAGAAGAGGGAGAGAGAGAGAGGAAAAAAACAACTCACAAGTCTGTTGTAAAGCATTTGTACAAAAAGTCTTGGAAGGATTTCTTTTTAGCCTGTAGCCCTGTCTATCTGGTGAAAGCTTAGGTGGCCGTATATAGAATGTGTTGCCCTTGGGGCCTTACGGCCTTTGCAGAATTCGTGCTCAAATCTTGTAATGGATCATTTGCAAAATCATTGCAAAGACAGCTTGCTTATACTGTCACTGTGCCAGCACCAGAAGCTCGCTGGGTATTTTTGTCTTGGCAGATGCACATTCTGTTGTAAAGGTCTGTTCATCTTGTGCCTTCCTTGTTCTCAGGTAATACTCAGCGCATTGATGCAGGAGGAGAGTTCTGATAGCTTGTATTACAATCTTTTCCTTGACACCAACACAGAGGGAGAAGGGAAAAAAAAGGAGCAGGAAAGGCTGATGCAGTGAGTGCTGTGTAGCTGTCGGTCTGTGCTGGCCCAGATGTGCTGGCTGAGCTCTCTCCAAGCCGGCTGCTCCAAGGCCTTCACACATGTGCTGCGTGTGACCCAGTGTGTGCATGGGACACGATGAAAAAGGAAGCTGAGAGGAAGAAGATGGGCTGGAGGAGGCTCTTGACCCTTTATTGTCATTTACTGGACGGCCTGTCTTTTAACAACTACCTTGGGTTGCTGACAAGTTGCCCTTGATTTAACAGAAGGGGGAGGAAAAAAAAAGTAGTAGTTTCAAAAAATTGATTAGCATTAGTTTTGAAGCTATGCTGAAATGTTTGCAGGGTTTGCATGCTGGTCTCCATATGTCTCTTTTCAATTACATGTGCTGAAAGGAAAAAATGGCAACGTGTAAAAGGATTTGTTAAAATTGTTAAAATTGCAAAATGCAATTGTTGTGTACGCTTGGGCTGGGGTGGAGAGCGGCGGCCTCTCAGCCCTCCCTTCGGAAAAAATGCTGACATATTTTGAAAAAGTATTTGACTTATCTGTTTCATGGCCAAGATGGCTGCAAGGAGAAGGAGGTAGGAAATAACGTGCTCCCTTCGGGGAAAAAATCCCCAACAATGCACCCATTTTCTCCTGCCTGCTCAAGTGTTTTTCTTCCTAAACCCAGCTAATATCAGCACTGTGCTAATAAGAGTCCCTCTCTGCCCAGTTCCAAGCTTCCATCTTCGGAAGTTAATAGCAAAGCTCCCGTTGCCTTCAGCGAGGGCAGCGCCGGGCCATCTGTCCCCGCTCGCGTCGCGTGCAGCTCCGCACGCCGCTCCGCGCACACACGTCCGTGCACGTTCACCCGCACGCACGGGGTTGCAGCAGGCACAGGCGCGCAGCGCGGGACTGCTTGTGTTTCCTGAATGGATTTATAATCCATCCAATACGGTACGTTTTGAATGTGTTACAAAAAGGACAGATTTACAGGAGACAATCTG
This sequence comes from Rhynchotus rufescens, assembly GCA_032273925.1. NCBI lineage: Eukaryota > Metazoa > Chordata > Aves > Tinamiformes > Tinamidae > Rhynchotus > Rhynchotus rufescens. Next base: position 4,182 of record JAVCKT010029131.1, on the reverse strand, counting down.
CCTTCATGATGATTGCATATTGTGGCATTTCTAGTCCATATGGATCAGTAAGACTTGGATAGCAGGCATTTGACCTTCAAAATCAGGCAAATGTGAAACCAGACTTCCATTTTTTACAGCTGGGAAAGTCACAGTGTGACTTCTTTATCTTATTTGGGAGGCATTGATTAAAATACGATTTGACTCTAGAAATTATTAAGATTTTCATATTACTTTTTTGCAAAGCAGTGGCTTGCGAGCTCCTCCTCCTTCCCCATCCCTTCTGGCTAAACTTCACTCATTAACACCTATGACTCAATTGATCATTTAAGGGATAAGTTGCTAATGTAGAGCCATGGGCTATCGACAAACAAGACTTTAAACCTTTTTGCTCACGCCATAGTTAATCTGCAGTAATAACTCTTGAAAGCCTTTGAAAAGGTCTGAATGTGGCTTTCTGTCAGCCACATTAGGAAACTGCACATTTTTGCACTAAGAAACCTTGATTGTGCCAGATCCAATCAGGAGGTTTGCATGGCGGCGCTCATCTTCTTGCTTTTCAGCATAATAACTCCCGGAAAGCAGAGAGTCTTTTATTAAAAGACCAATGGAGAGTTGGGCAATTTTTCTCAGATAAATGTGGGCCGCACAAAATTGCTGCCTTGTTTTTGCTTGCAACCAACACGTGACCTTCATGGGTACGCAAAGCAGCCAGTGCCCAGCTCCAGGGCCCTCCCGCCTTCTGTGGCCACTCCGTAACTTTGCCTCAATGTGCTTTTATTTTCAAAGCTTCAGGAGTGGTTTTGCCCTGTCCGTATGCCTTGCTCCTTCCTCTGCTCCCAACTGCAGCAGTTACAGGCTACGTGCTCTCGGCCTTTTTGACTGTTCCATTTTCCCAACATCAACACCACTGCTTGCAGGTTGGTCAGCATGGATTTCAGTGTGGAAAAAGAGGGTTTCCTGTATGTAGCTAATCTTTCTGTAATGTTTAGACAGTTTACTTGTACCTCCCGATTATTTCATTACTCCAAAAGGAACAGGTTTGGTCTTAGATACTTGGAGAATGTGTCTGGGTATAGTATTAGAGCGCAAAATACAGTCATTTGAGCAGGTCTCTTTCCTAAGATCATTAATAGTTTTGGTACACCTTAATTCCTTACCTTACCTTCCTGTTAGTGGCTCATGTCCTGAGTTATTTTTGGTAGGTGTTTATTCATTCCTCAGGAAAAGTTACAGCTATCCTAATCCTGATCTGTAGCACAGAGGTCAAACAGCTGTCATTAAACAAACCAGGCTGGAGAGAGCATGTGTGAGGATATGTAAAGAGGGAAAGGGTTTTGTGCTCACTAGTTGAGTTTCTTTTTTAAACAATTTTCTGTTTCTTTAGTTATAAAATTAACTCATGGACAGAAGTTACTGAAGTTTCTGCAATTTAGTGGCCATATGCCACAGAACTGTTTCCTGCTGTGAAATCTGTCATGGACAAAGAATTAAAAACAGAAGGAAAACCTACACTAATATCACCAGCTCCCTTTGAAAAGAAAGAAGGAATCTTAGACTCTGGACACTGACAGTCAGGAGTGGTGATTAACCCCAGTGCCTGACATTATCATTAAAAGGGCATTTAAAAGAAATGCCCTTTCAAAACACAAGCAACAGAGAGGCCCCACATAGTCTTATTTGGGTAACTTAGTTTTCTGTAAACAAAACAGCTACAGTTCAGCTTGCTGCCTTGTCGCTAAGCTGCAAACATCCAAAGGTGGTTTCCTGGCACTGACTTGACTAAATTTGAAGGTTTCTCCACTCTCCAAGCAGCCTCTTGGCGAATAAAACCAGATTTGCACCTACCCATAGCTGCTAGCTTTTTTTGCTGGCACTAGCTTCAGGATGCTGGTATGCAGGGGTAGATCAGTTTTATCATCATCATACTGTGCATGGGCACGCATATGACATGGGACAGTGTCGCTGTAAGGAAGGAACCGTCCCTCGTCTGACCCAGGCAACACCAAACACATGGCAACGCTTGACAAATGATACATGAAAGTGGTAATTAGAGAGAACAAGTAAAATAAGAGTTTTTCCTGTGAAAATTCAACCTTTAGCCACCCAGTATCGCATGCAGGGTGGTCTGTTATTATTAGTTACTACAGTTAAAGAAGCAGACCTTAAAGATAATCGTATTTGCAAGAATGTGTTTGTCAGGAAGCCGGCTTTTCTCTTTCAATGCCTTTTATTCTCCCGCAGACATCTTAAGAGCAGTGAACAGCAGGCTGAGCCTTTCTCCCCACTTGGATCATCTGGCAGGTGCCATTTGGGTCCAAACTGGGACATATATTACATGCAAAGTCTGGTAAACAGGTGACACATTTCCTTGTCCAGATCTGATTTTCCACGTACAGCACTACCGCTTGTACTAGAGCACAGGTTGGGAGGGTAGGAGTAGGTAGCTTAAAGAGGCAACTTTGAGCATCAATTCAAGTTGGTAGGGGGAAAAAGGATGTAACCTGAAAAAGGCACCTGTCTCACTCTTAAATGAGGGCTTCTGGAGTCATTCAAGTTGTGATCAACACCTGGAATTAGGTGGAAATTGGAGTTCTGAACAGCACAGATGAAACGAAGCCTGGCAAATCTGTAACTACAGCCTCTCCTGTTCTCTTTCCTGGAAAAATCATTGAAGCCAATCGAAATACTTTGTTCTCATTGACTCTATTTTACTCTGTACATATAAAATGTTGAAAGGAAGAACTTCAGTCAACATGCAGCGTCAAAATGAAAGGTGCAAGGAAGTGAATTCACTTTATCAGAAATCCCTTTGTCATTTTGGAAAGTGATATATTGTCAAAACATGCTGAACGTTTTGATTTTGACAAGTAGTCTCTTTGTGACAGAAAACTCTTCTGTCAGAATATTTCTGAACAGCGATTCTGTGGTTCCGTATGCTAAGTACCATGTGAGATAGCGGTGGTCAAACCTGAGAAGGTTGGAATAATTTCCACAGAGTGCACTGAGGTCAGATTTTTGAGTTGCTGAACCTTAGCTCCTTGTCCTAAGAGTAGCTCATTCTCTTCATGGAATTATCCATTTATTGGGAAAAATGTTTAGCTCCCAGATGAAATATAAATGAACCTTCCAACTATCATCTTGATTTATTTATTTATTTTCCAGAAACAGAGTTACCCTGCAGGTATATGACTATTTCCCTTCTTGTGGCCTCTCCTTGCAAAGGTTGCCAGTGACCTCTGTTACCAGATGTCACCTGTCAAAGGGACAGCGTGGCACCGACTTCATGATGCTGTAACCGAGTTCTGGTATGAGCAGGGATATCCAAGAGTGTTTCTGAATTTCATACTGTGACATTATGTTGGGAACAGGTGCCGCAACACAGAAGGTAAAGCAAACTGTGAAATGCGCAGTGTATTGTGGTACAGGAACTTGTTCACACAGGTAATTTAAACAACCTGAGTGGCAGGTGACTCTGATAGTTCTGTCTCCTGGTGTCCAATTAGTGCTGTAAAGAACTGATTTTAAACCCTACCTGCCTCACTGCAAAATGCACTGAAATATCTTGTGTGAGTTGGAACTTTCCAGAGATGCTGCCCCTACTTTACTTAGCAAACAGAAACCTGAAGAAGCTGTCATTTTCCTTCACAAACCATCTAAAAGATTATTTTAAAGAGGTGTAGAAACTAATACGATCCTCTTAGCTCCTCAGATTTGAAATAGCTAATTTTATCAGCAAGTAATGGGCCTGAGACAAGATCTGTGAGTTGCTAGTGAACTAAGTGTAATTATATGGATACTCTTGACTCCTTTATACTTAGTTTTGTCACTACTTTGTAGTATGTAAGATCAGATAATTTCTCAGGAAGAGAAGAAAGATGAGAGATATATGAAGTGGGTGTGAATATTAAAAGCCACCTGAGAGGTTTGTGTTATCATTAGATTATGAAGATGACATTGGAGTCAAACTATAAACACCGAGGTATCTTGCAAGTGAAGCACCTTGGAATTCTGAGCTGAAACAAGTAGGTTTCCCGTTTCTTGCCATCTTGGTCCAGATACCTGTCCCCATTCCCATGGCATGAGAATTAAGTTTCTTCTGAAGCTTATTAAAACAAATCACTGGGTGTTCACTTTTTTGAAAGAATGCTATTAGCACCTTTTTTTTTTTTTTTTTTTTAATTTGACACCAGTTTAAATCCA
>JAVCKT010029130.1:0-14685 GCA_032273925.1 Rhynchotus rufescens | reverse complement strand
TTCTTTACTGTGCGGGTGACGGAGCAGTGGAACAGGCTGCCCAGGGAGGTTGTGGAGTCTCCTTCTCTGGAGGTCTTAAAACCCGTCTGGATGCCACCCTGTGCCACATGCTGTAGGTGTGCCTGCTTGAGCAGAAAGGTTGGACTAGATGATCTCTAGAGGTCCCTTCCAACCTTGAATATTCTGTGATTCTGTGATCCTACATTCTCACATCATCTCACCTCCTAAGAGGCTGGTTAGGCTGTCCAGCACTCAGTGTTTCTGTTGCCCCTGCCATATGTGTGTGCGCTAAGACAAATCAAATGGAAAAGAGGGGCAGTGAGTGGATTGAAGGAGAATCCCAAAGGTTTTTGGTCATGAGCTTTAAGAAATGAACTTTATTCAAAGGAATAATAAGGTGTCTCAGCTTGTACAGTAGGCTTGGATTTTTGGATTTAGTCTGTGAGATAGAAGGCAAACTGCTTACAGAAGTTTATGAGCAGGGTTTGGAAATCAGATGCAGTACTTTGAGATGGTGCTTATGGGAGTAAAGTCTTAAGAATATAAAAAAGTGGTGGGCAAATGTGGACTTTATGCAGATTACAGACTCCTAGTGGAATAGGAATCAGTATCATAGACCTTCAAGGTGCTTTTGGCTCACTCAAAGGCTCACCCAAAGGATTCTCAATTGTTATCAGTCTTATGGATGGCAGGTGTCTACTCCACTATGTGAATATCATGGCCTAGCAGCACAGTTCTTCCACAAGATGTGGTCCCGTTATTGAACTGGCAAAACAGAGGGAAGAATGGTAAAATAAGCTGTCTTACATCAGGAAAATAAAATCAGTCCATCAGCCAGGGCACAGAACGTGCGTTAACTCTGGATGCTTTATAATATCCATCTCATCTTTTAAGCCTGGTCCCACACAAGCATCTTCTCCTCGATTTCCTTACTCTGGCAGTGTTGCAGCAGGCAACGTAATATACATGTACATGTTGCAGCCCACTCTTGAGAGCACCGAGATGGCTTCATTGTGAGGAATGCTTAAGGATTGTGAGGAATGCTTAAGGAGAGTGGGGCAGCAGAAGAAGGAGAAGAAAGGTAAGGTGATTTCTGGACACAGCCTAATGTCTCTCCATGTGCTCCGTGTATGGGAAGTCCAGAAGGAACATGTCAAGGGAAGGAGAGTGTTTTTCTTCTCTCATTTACCCTGTTCAAAATTACTGTGCTAATAAAGGGAGGGCAAAAGCAGACACAGAGAGCCCTTTCCATTCCCCCAGCATGGGGCTGAGGTAAACAATAAACTTGGGAGCAACTCCACAGGGAGATGCATTGAAAATGTGTTCCAGCATGGGGCAGAGGAGACTATGGGCATAAGTACATTAGTGTTAGAAGCTGGAGAGAACACACATTGGCATATTCAATGCATTGGCTTTTTGTTTTTTTTTTTTTTTTTTTTTTTTTTTTTTTTTTTTTTTTTTTTTTTTTGGCAAACGGCTGAGCCTGGATTAATAAAATGTTCAGATAAAAATCAGAGTTTTATTAAAGTGTGCTCACACAGCGGCAGCGCCCGGCCGTGCTCCTGGAACGTGAGCTGGCAGCTGGCCAGGCTTGCTCAGGAGTGCTGCTTATCATACCCGATAAGAAGGTCCTGCTGTGAAAGGGAGCGAGGGAACAAGAGGAGGAGGGGGGAAGCTGGCAGCAGCCTGCCTGCTGCTTGGCCCAAATCTTGCTGCGAGCCCACTAGCCCATGAGGGTTTGCCCCCTATACAAACCCAGCGCACGTTGGAGGAAATGCGCACAGAGGCTTCCAGGAGAGCAAATGCGGCCAATTGCTCCACACAGCAGTTCCCCTCTCCGTCCTCTGCCTCCTCTCCCTGCTGCTCTTCTCGCTGCCCTGTTCACAATTCCTCAGCTCACTCAGTGCCTTATTTTAAGCCAGACTTTTTCTTTACTTTTGCCTCTTCTCTAGCGGGTTGTTCGGTGCCAGACCTCAAAGCTAATTAAAAGGGCATGGGCTGGGCTTACATTTTTCTTGCAGTAGCAAGTTCTTGGCAGAGTTTCGAAGCTGCCAGGATGGGGACTGTGAAAAGCAAGTTGGTACCAACTAGGGATTGGGAAGCCAGAAACTGCCCTAGCTCGTAACAGGGAAATGAATATGGCACAACTGTGCGTCCTTCAGCAGATGTACGTGGACATGCAGGCACAGTATCTCTCTGTCCTGTCTTACCTCTGTATGTTTATGTAACCAGCTCAAATTTTGCATTGCACTTAATTCTTTCTACCTTCCAGTCCCATGGTCTTTGTACTTGCAAAAACATGCCGTAATTCTTGTCTTCTCCAGCATCCTACTTACCTGTTGTGCGTTTTTATAACCCATGTGTGGAAATATGGCAAGGTCTGCCTTTGAAGAATATTAGGCTGTTCCAGTTCTCTTGCAGAAACAGCCATTGTGGATTTTAAGCTGGAGACAACTGGGTGAAGAAAGTCTTGGACTTGCTATATGAGAAACCTAACTCCATATATTATACTTGGTCTGTTCTGCAACAGAAGGAATATACCCTGTGCCACTATATCCTGTGGCTTGCAGGGTTAGTCTCTAAGCAGTATGGCACTAAGCGATGACGCTTTATTTTTGAGCAATGGAGGCATTAGGTTATTTAATGAATTCAAAAAAATTTCAGATCATGGACATGACATTGGTCTAAGCCTGCTATTTGCCAACAATCTTCCTGTTCAGCTTCTAACATTTATTCTAAATGTGATATAGAGGAAGTAGTAGTTTTGAGCCATCTTTCTTAGCTCATCCTCTTAGCACAGAAGAGGCTATTCTATATCCTTCCTACTTTAAAAAAGCTCTCAGTGCTGTTCACTCTTGGCTTATGTTTATATTTAAGTCCTGTTGTGTCCCCAGTTTTAAAGAGCTTAAAATTAATATGCTTGGGCTTAGTATGAATTAGAAGAGCTACCAGCTTTGTTGAATGTATCCAGCATGGGCATAATGGCCACATGGTACTAATTAAAATTTCCCTACTGTGTCTCCATCCCAGTACTGCAACGTGTGAGTCACCTGTGCTGGATTATCTGGGAAGCTGGTCCCCCTGCTTCTTTTATTCAAGTATCCCAGCTTGGGGTCAGGCATGGGGAAGACTGCACAAGCAGGACAGCCTTTATCTTATCGTGGTAGCAGTTTCAATTCATCTGTTTAACCTTAAGGCATAAAAAAGAATTGTGGGACTGTGCTCTATGGGATAAATGAAATTAGTGAAGGCACTACTGTCCTTCATTTTCTTCTGTACTGTCCAAAATTCCAGGTGAATTGGAGGCTTTTCTCTCTATTCTGTGGTGTTGGTTTTGTCGAGTGTGCAAGCAGGGGCTGTTAGCATGTTTGGGATTATCCAAACCACTGCTCAGACCCTCTTCTCAAAGCTGGGCAGCTTTCCATTGCCTCATCTGCCTGTATGCTGCATCTAGACCCTTGCCTCACTCTCTCCCCTCTGTCACCCACCCCCTAAACGCATTTATGCTGACGGGCCCATCTTTCCTCATCCACAGACATGAGATGTGATTAGAGGGAATCTAATTTGTTTGGAGTGCTCTGGCGACGGAAGGAAATTATTCTGCAGCAATATTTGCAAATGCATTCATCATAGAGTCCCTGGCAATCCGTCACCGTGAGCTGATGACTTTGTGATCTTCATGAAGGTCTGATTAAAAGTGCTTTCTAACGATCAGTCGAACTTCCCATCTTGCTCTTCCTGCTGTGCATCTAGAGACAAGGTAGGAACGAGGACAAACGCTGATCACGTGCTGAGCCATCCTTCCTACATCTCCTGAATCCAAGCCAAGATGCAAAGACCCAGTGGGATGACATTAGCCTGCTGCCAATGTCTGAGGTTCTGCAGTTCTCAGACTCCCTCCCTCTATGCCCAGGTGCCTCATAAAGAATCCCCTTTGTGTACTACTTGTATTTGAGATGTCTTTCCTGACAAGGATGAGGAGAGCAGATTTGCATAAGCCCTACAGCTTTTGCTCTCTCTGCACCACAGCTGTGATCTCGGACACTTTCTGGTTTTGCATGTTGTGCAGGTGTCAAAATAGTATTTCCGAATACCAGAGACTGGTCCCCGTCAATAAATGTGACAGAGGGGAACTGGGATCTAGTGAAGGGGAGTGACAGGCTGGAGCTAGACTTGGGTGTGGGGGTTGTCTGTAGGGTTGCAGGCCTAACTTGACAGTGTAATCACAAATACAGCATGGCTTCATGTGTCCCTAGAGCCGGTTCACAGATCACCTTGGCCAGCTGTCTTTAGCGGCATGGGCTTCTGCTGAAGCTGGGATACTGCACTGCAAAGGTGGGGGCCCAAGGTCATCCAAAAAGAGAGCAAGACGAAGGGGATAATTGTACAGATCTTATGCTGGGCGTACAAGATTTGACAGAATAATCTGAAGTCTGCAAAGGACCTAACAGAGTAAGATTCCTGTGTAGGCTTGCTTTTGTAAGTAAGTGGGCTTACTTTTGTATCCGAAACAAATTACAGTATCTACTTTTATTGAACTAAATAGGCTTCTTCTAGATAGTAAAGGCATGTGGAAATGGCAACCCAAATAAGCAGGTAAGGAAACTAGGATAGGGTAGAGTTAAGACTCTGGCTTTAAATTATGCTTCTAGTCTACTGAATAACATACCCAGCATAAACGACTTGTGTCTGTACTTGACTTACAGCCTTTTCTGTGGCCTGAATAACCTGGGCCTGCAGGTATCTCTTAGACTTACATTTTTGATGTAGTAACCCCATCACAGGTAGCAAAGACATGCCTCATCTAACTTTTACATCAGGCTTGTATTTTACCAGGAAGATGTTCCATTCCTGTGCATTGTGATGGCTTTCCCTCAGTAGTTTTACAGTGTGGGCTGTACCACTCCCACACATGTCAGTCTAGGTTAATGTCTAGCAACCTCTGTTCTCTTCCTGTCTGTGCACTGGAAGTGGCTGATGTGCATTCATTAAGTATGCAGCAAAACTATATGCTGTAGCGTTCACTCCTGCAAACTTGCAAAATACAGCTTTCCACTGTTTTGTGATCATCTTTCCTTTTTATCTGGTTCAGGAGGTCTGTATGAAGTTTTCTCAATCCACATTTTTCCTCCATGACTTGATACTGTGATTTTCTTCCTCTGTCTTGCTAGAGAATGTGTCACCTGGGGGGAGGAGAGAGACGTGATACCAAACTTAGATTCCAACCATCTTGATTTCTCAGTTACCGAGAAGACACTAAGAGTGATTGCACGTTCCCTCACCTTTCACAGAGTCCAAAATACTCCACGTCGAATTCATCGGAGGCTATACTGTCCTCTTGCTCTGAAGGAACAGCACAAGTACAGAACCTGCTAATCCTATACTTGGTGTCCCATGACTCCTGTGCTTTATTTTCCACATATATGCAGAGTTATACTTCCTTCAGGCTTTGGATTCCTAATTTAGATTTCATGCACAGCTTGCTTGAACACTTAATGAAGCTGTCTCTCCTTTCAGCCAGGTTCCCTGTTACAGGCTGGAGAATCATGCTGACTGATGAAAAAGAAATGAGATTTAGAAAGAAGTTGATGCTGAACTAAAGAGAAAGGGTTAGGCATTGCAATAAACTGGATGGGCAGTAGGTGCCTTAACCTGTCCTCTCTGCTAAGCTAGCTATCTGAACGAACAAGCATGAGGTTAAAAGAGCAAATGTCTCTATGAAGGAGAACTGGTTCTCTGCATTGGATCTTGTGGCAGCAACTTTTCCATAGTACCACTTACTCCTGGCTTTTCTGTACTGTAGATTTGATCTCAACACCACAGTTACTGCTTTTAATGCAGGAAATGCATAATACATAATACATAAATAGAAGATGTATTGCAAAATGTTCCAGCTTACTGTAGAGCTTCCAGCTTACTTGAATTATTACTTGTTACTTGAATCAAGTGACACCTGAAGTTTCTAAGGGACACCCCAGTGAGCAGAGCACTTTATAGGATCACCTCTGGGAAAGTTTTCTTCATGGATGTACTAGTGTTTGATTTAGTATGACCTGTCTGCCTGTGGCAGGGTGCTAAGCACTGATCAATCTTTCTAAGTGGAAATGGAGAGGGATGGAGTGATGTTGGGTGACTGATGTGCCAGTCAGGGCATGCATTTTGGAACAGTCCATCAGGAGGCATCCCTTGATGAACCCAAGCATAGGTGGATGTTGGTCAGAAGAAGCAGACTGGGAAGCCATGCTTGGCAGGAAGGGTTCCAGGTGAAGTGTGAAGCCTGCAGCAACAGTGTTAAGTAGTGCATAGAAGCAGGGAGAAGTGTAGATGTTTAGAGTCTGTATTAAATAGTTCAGCAGATTCTGCAAAACCCTGTTTTCCTCGTGCTCAGTCCCTTGTTGGCAAATATTTCTAACCGCATCATCATCACTTTGTGGACTTCATCTAAAGAAGGGTTGTACAGCAGAGTTAGCTCTCCTAGGAAATTGCGTGCTTCTCTAAGTCCTGAAGGAGATGGAGCTGGGTAGGGACACGACTGTTGCTGCAGGCCTGGTGTTGCGCTTAAATGGATTAAGCTGAGCTATAGTTCTTTGCTTTAGGACAATGACGATGTTTCCCTCCCACATCCAAAATGAGATTGGGGCACTTGACTGTAATGCAGAAGTTGACACGAAGGAGGAAAGTGCACCCAGTTGGCATAATTCCTTACTGCATTGAGTGCTCCCTTTCTTTTTTGAAGTATGGTTCTCTGGATAGCAAGTAGGACTACAATACTATATTACTATACACATAGTTATAGTAGTAGTATAGTAGTGTGTAGTATAGTAGTAGTATAGTATAGTAGTGTGTTTAAACTCTTCATCTGATAGGATTTAATGTTCTCAGCCACCAACAAAGGGATGGGACCCAACTTGTATGCAGTTATTGACATTTCCAATAAATTCTGCACCCTTCCTCTTGCTTTGATATGTGCTGTGGCAGTGGTTTGGTGTATTTGGAGCCAATGAGTCTTATCCTTGTCAACTGGAGAGAGATTGCAGTCCTCATTAAGTATGAGTTTAGACACACACACTGAAGAAAGGTTTGCATAGTATCTTTCTTCTACAGGTTGTATCAGTCCAACTAAGTGTCAAGGCAGAGAAACAAATTAGTACTGGGGTACAAGTCATTTTTCCTCCAGGGAAAAAAGAAAGAAAAAAATAATAATTTTGAGGGGCTGAGGGAAGGAAGGAAGGAAGGATGTCAGTTCTACTGAAAAGAAAGGGTTTTCCAGGGGGATATTTGAAACAAACATTTAAGTTCAAAAATCAACATTTTGACTGAAAATATTCCATTTATGCTTCTCATCTCAAAACAAAGGGAGAAACAAAATGATAGCTGCAGTGGAAATGTCACTTTGTCACGTATGTTTTCATTCCATTACAAATAAAGGAAGGTAGAAAATGACATTTTAAAGCAAAATAGAAGAAAAAAATTGTCACTTTGAGTCTGTTCCAAACTTTTTTTGGGGAAAAACTGACAGTTTTTTGACAGAGCAGAAAATCTCAAAAGATTTTTCCTCAGAAATTTTGTAAAAGAAAATGTTGATTTCCCAAACAGTTTCTGAAAAAGGAAGCACCACAACTTGGAAACTGCTCTGAAGTACTTTACTGTTACTTTCTTCTGAAGAATAGCTTTTCTGTCACTCTTGAAAGAAAAAGGCAACGTGTGCTATGGCATCTTTCTCTAAATATTCCTATAATATTTGGTATTCCCACACAAATAGCTAAGCTGGAATGCTGCTTCCCATCCACCCAGCCCTTGTCCACAGGTGGACAAGGAGGCAAATGCTGAGAGAGCTAAACATGCTATTCCTGTGCTTAGGAAAGCTCAAGGACTGAATTCAAGACTGAATTCAGAATTTTGGCTGAAACACCATTGGAAGATGTTTTGCGTGTGTATGTTATTTTTAATTGGAAAATTTTCTATCTTGATATTGGTTTGTGGGAAAGCTTTTTGAAGTGTTTAATTTCAAGTAGGCTGAAGGATTTTGTTCTGATTTACGTTTAACAGAATTGTAGTCATACTAGTTGGGAGGGGCTTCTGGAGGACACGGCTGCTGTGAATGCTAGATCAGGACACCACGGCTTTATCTAGGTGAGCCTTGAGAAGATCTGAAATGCCACAGATCCCAATACTTTATTTCACAGAAAAGTTTTTCATTTGGGCATGTTTTGTGTCTGGCAAAAGCTGTGAAGCTGTGTGTTTTTTCCTGTGGAGAAGGAAAGGTCTTTAACAAGCCAAACAATCAAACAATGGGAGAGTTTGAGTCATAAGTGTAATGCTACATACCAGTCGGAAGCAAGACCTCGGCAAACTTCTATTAGAAATGAGGCAGGCATTAGCAAGGATGATACCAGCTTGTATGGCTGGGTTTGCTGCAAGGTAGTCCTTTGGCTAGGGTGTTTTAATCAAAACTGTATACCTATGATGTAATGTAAACAACTTTTTCCATTAAGTGCCAAAATTGCTGAGTGAGTGCTTTTCAGCCTGTATTGAGCTGGAAGTTATATTAGCAAAAATGACCCCAGATGACTTTAGGCGTGGTTCCTGTAGCAATATCAAAAGCCCTAACTGGTGATCAAGACACTATAAGCGCGTCCCTGCCCTAAGGATCAGCCATCCTGGATTGCATAAGAACTAATTTCAAACCTGCTTTTTTTTTTTTTGCTTTTTTTTTTTTCTGGTTAGTGCCTGTAGAGTAAGAGAGCCTGATCCTGGCATAAAGTTAAGGAGTAAGAGTTGTCAGAGAAAAACAGAAGGGAAAAAAAGAAAAGGAAGGAAAAAGGGAGAGGATGGAAAGGGGATGTTTGAAGGATAGGGCAAAAGGCAGGGAGAGAAAAAGAAGGAAAGGGAAGAGAAGCCAGTTCTATCTGCCAGTGGGCTGTAAAAGCTCAAGGTGCTTTAATGCCAGCTTAAGTGCTTTTGATTCTTTGTCTGAGGGCAGGTTTGCGAATGCCAGGGCTACTTCCTTTCTTATGGTTGTTTGCTTCCAATGAACAAATTCAGCCCATGGACATTTCTAGTTCTGCACAGATGATGTGACTCTCTTCCCTTACAAGGTAGAAGAGCAGCAATCGGAGGTCCCAGGAAAGTAGGCAAGGAACAAAGAGGTAAATGGAGAGGGCTTCAGCAGCAAGACCTGGAGGATGGATATGAGAAGCCAGGTTGGCTCATTGCTGTAGTAGGCTGATTCTCAACTAGCTTCCAGATTATTCAGAAAGCTGGGATATAGGGCCTACATTCCGACCCAGAACACAGCTACATTGCTGTGGAGCCGAGTTATGTGGACTCTCTTACCTTAAAATACCAACCTCAACATCTTTGAAATGAAATGGTTGCCGGCTGGAACTTGAACTCTTGCTGACCTTAGGTGTTAAAGACATCTTTACTGAGCGGAGAAGTCTGTGACCAGGTGGCTGACTGTGGCTGCATAGTGCCTCCAAAACATAGTTACTCCTTGGTCTTCTAAGCAAATAAGGAGAGAGACATGCCCACTTAGGCTGTCCACTTATCCTAGACATCCTGAAGTTTTCCAGCATCTCCTGTCACGTAGCTCCTGCTTTTTCATCCCCAGACTCTGTTGGAACTCCATCCACATCTCTCTGTCTTCAAAACCCCAACTTATTCCAGAGTCATGAAGCACAAACTTTCCTACTTGGGCCCCTCATGAACTTAGAGCCCGCTTCTGAAGTAAGTTTAAGGTCACCATATCTTGTTGTTTCCTCTTTTATTTTGTTTAACAAGGACCAAAGCAGGTGAGGATTCTAGTATCTGCTATGAGGAAATAGATCTCAAGCATCTGTACTGCTTATTTGCCATGGGAGAATTATTTGCTACTTGTATTAGTCCAAGTTACTTGTGGGCTGGAAAGAAAATCAAGCTGATATCTTCTATCCAGCAACTAAAGATGTAATAAAGCCTAACAGCTTTTTCTGTTCTCCCTTCTTTCTCCTTGCTCATTGACTGTCTCTGTGGTTCAAGGCAGTGTTGCATTTATTCTGCTTTACAGACTGCAAGTTGAGAGGGCAAAGCAGCACAAGCCAAATATGCTTGCCCAGGAAGCCCTTAGACTGCTATGTCAGGGTGTATTCTTATGTTAGGTTTCTGTGCATACCCACCAGTGTTGCCTAGTACATAAACACCACCTAAGTTAGCGATGCTGTTTTAACGTATTTGCCAGGGTCATACTCTTTTGCTTCTGCAAGGAGAAAGGATTTATCCTTTCCTTTGTGGCCCATCCCCAAACAGATACTGCTGTATATAAACCAGTTTATTGTTGCCTTTAAAGTCAGGGAATTTGTGTGGATGCATACACAAATTTGTGCACAGTAGGACTTTAGGCCTGAAGATCAGATGCCTCACTCAGTGTGAGATGACAAACTATTGCCACTGGCCCAGTAGGCAAGAACAATATAAACTGTAGAGAATGGTTAACCCTTACTGCTCTGTCTGGTCAGTGCCAAAAGGGATCAATGTGTTCCTTGAAAGGAACCCTACACACATAGTCTTTCAGGCCAAGAGGATTTACTGGTTGGCAGAAAGGGTGCATCTCCATCAGACAGGCATATCACCAGATGGTTCAGTGGTGGAATTTTAATTATGGCTCAAAGGAAGCTACTAAGGGGCAGACAATATCTTCCTCCTTCTCCTCCTTTCTCATGATGGCTAGAGCTGGCTACTCTTGCTAAAATGTTCTGTTTCAGCAGTGCCTATGATGGTTAACACTGTAGCTCCTGCATGCTAAGGCTATAGCACTTCAATAGCATGACATGAGGCTGGTTGAGTCCCCTTAGTGCTATTTTGCAAACTGAATGCTTTGTCTAAAGAAGGACGAGTGCTTATTTTTCTTAGTGAGATTTATCAAGAGTGTGCTAGCTGAAACTGATTCTAAAATGACCTTTCTTGTTGTGGAAAGGTGCTAGGGAATATAATTTTAACTTCTTCCTGGACCACAGATGAACCAACTAACTTTAAACATTAAGAGAAAGGCTGACCTGACGTCTGCCTTGGCGTACATTAGTTAAGACCAAACAGAACTAGCCTATTTACCTTGACTACCAAAAGTCAGTGATGCTGAAAATAAGAGCTGAAGTGTAGAGAGCACGAGACTGGTAGCTGCTCTGTGATCTTTTGGTTTAAAAAAAAAAAAAAAGAAGAAGAAAAAAAGAGTTTTTTTTCTCAGTATGGACAAGGCCTGAGGGACCAAGCATTGTTTGGTATAGGCTGTTCTCTGCAGAAGTAGTATTGATTCTTGGGGCAGCAGGGAGGAGAAGAGACAAAGCTTTTCCCTTGGAGAGAAATGACAATTGCCATTGAGAAATCCGGCAAATCTTGCCAGAGGTCTGAATACAGGGGTCCAATTCATCCTTGCCTTGTCTCCACTGAGCCTGTGGAACTCTGCTCTAAGAGGGGGGCCTTCTCCACCCCTGGGACAGTGGGACTCTGGGCAGCTAGTACAAAAAGCACCTCATCCTGCTGGGGGAGAGAGGTCTGTGGTAGAAAAAAATGGAGGATGGAGAAAAGTCAGGGAAGGAGAAGAGACATGGATATGGCTTTTGCAGAAAAGTGGAGTGCTTCTGAACTGCTCCCTTCCACGAGGAGCTGTGAGGAGATCTATTCCCACGTCAGGTAAAGCTGAGCAGCCATTGATTGGCAGCCAGATGGAGCAATGAAGGTGGATCAATGTGAATTGGATTTTTTTAAGTTTAAATAAAATTTGTATTGGCATGAAGTTAATTAATAGAGAGCTGTCAGAGGGCTCCTTGGCACATCACTGTGTCAGGAGGCAACTCTACCCTTCGGGGAGATTGTGGGAGGAGGCTGCAGGAAGAGAGATGCAGCAAGCTGAAATGAAAAGGCTGGTCAGTCTCTTTCTTGGCCTCTTTTCAATGTTTTTTCATCCTTTTTTTCCTTGGAGATTGTCTTGTCTTTATTGATTTGCCTCCCCTGTTTCGACTTTTTTGTTGCTGTTGTTGGTTGCCTTCTGAAATCTTCTTTTCATATTGGAAATGCTGCTCTACCAACCTAGCAAAAAAAAGCAAGTGTTGGCAAAAAGCAATTACTACTTTTGGTTACTTACTTGTGCCCTGTTCCAGGAGGAGAGATGATGATATGGGGCACTGCAGCACTGAGGGCTAACTTGGAGGGAACCCATGCATCCTTCAGCCCTAAGTTTGAGAGTTCACAGGGTCTAATATAAGGCCCCAAATGAGGTTCCCTTTGTCCCTATAGAGCATCTCTGATCCAGCAGCGTGAGCAGGGGTTGGGGTGGTGTATGGATTACCCTTCAAAGAGAAATAATGCTTTGGACTTGTAGGCCTCTGTGTAGCCAGCTGCTTTTAGACTTTGGTGTGTACAGGGGCATATGGAGTGGCCCCAGCATCTCCTGACAGGGCCGCCTAAGAGCTTGAGATATGTGTGTATGTGGGGACATATCTGCTGACCCTCAGTAATGCAGTGCCTCAGAGGGCTTGGTTCCACCCGATTTTTAATTAAACTTGCCCAAAGAATAATAAAACTGACCCTTCTCCGTGAAGGAAGTGACATGTGATGGGAGTCCTGAGGGTTACGTAGGCACCGCTGCCGGCCTGCCTTGGTCCCGAGGGGCTGGCTCGTTGCATCATTGATCAGCGTCTCTCCGCTGCCGCTTCTGAGCGGGGACATGACGGAAACGGAGAGAATGGAAACCAGATGCAGTTTCCATGGCAACATCCAAAAAAGAGGGAGAGTGACTAGGGGGATGGGGAAAAACTTTCTTTAAAAAAAAAAAAAAAAAAAAAAAAAAGCTTCAGATAGATTTAATTTTCGCACATCAGTGAATTAGATTTGACTATGGCTAGCCCAGTGCAGCCAGATACTGCTTTATTCACTCTGTATTTTCTCCTGTATGAGCAACTGTGCGTGGGAGACTTCCTCATGGCCCATTTCAGTCTCGGCACCTCCTGTTGGGAGTTAAAGATGGGATCTGGTGTCCCGTGTGTCCCCTTTCAAGGCCTGAGCATCCCTACTAGGGAACAGGGTGTAACCTCCAGTTGCTCCAGTGCTTGCCTCTCCTGGTGAGGCGGGCTTTAGGAAAAGAGGTGTGAGAAGCAGCTATGGGACATCTCAGAGCTACTCCAGGCACAGCACCTTGGGAGGGCAGGTGGATTAGGGATTAGGGCACATTCCTGTGTGCAGCAGAGCTTGCAGTTGCTCCTGCAGGCTCTGGAGGCGAAGGATAGCTGTAGTCCCAGCCTTTCCCAGCAGGAGGCACAGAATCAAAAAATAGTATAATGGAGCTGGCTGTGTGAAAGGCTTTCATCTCCTCAGAATTTCTCCTTTCTGTGATTTCCATGCATGCCCACTTATCCCATTATCTGTGTCAGGAGGAAAACAGAATCATCAGCAGTCGTGATTTGTATCTCTGAAGATTTTCTCTTCTGTGCTTAAGCAAAATCCTCTCTTAACTGCTTCTCGTCCTTGCCTTGGTAGGTTAAAGCGTTTCAGTTCATGATTTTCCTTACAATCTTTCCTTCCTTCAGAGTTAAATCCTGTTGCTGCCTCTCGCTGCTGCTTTCTGTAGGCTCCCAGATATGACCTAACATGGAGCACAATAATACAGTATACTTAGGCCCAGATCAATAAAGGTTTTTAGATGCCTAACTCCTGGCTTTGGTGCTTTACTCTTTCAGATCTTCCCCGTGGAGCTGTAAAATTCCCATTTTACAGAGCAGCACACTCAAGTAGGAGTTTGCTGATGGTAGCAGAGGCAGCCGTCAAAGAGCTGCAAGCATCCTTCAGAGCCTGCTGTACTCAGTCTGCTTGGGAGAACCTTAAGCTGTCTCCCCAGCTCAGAGTGGGAATTTGGTCGCTGCTGCTGGAGCTGACTCCCCCCTGCCTGAGCAGAATCTGCCATGTGCCATCTAGGGATGGCTCCAAATACAAAACCCAGGCAGTACCACTCCCACTTTTGGGGAGACTTTGAAGTTAAGTCAGGCTTTACTGTTCAGCCAGGATCTACAGTGGCTGCTCTTGGTATTGCCAGGTGTATGCTCTGACTTGGGGAATTTGGGCCAGCTGCTTGCTGTTTTTTTCCTGGGATGGGTTTTGGCCATGTTCTACTTTATCATAAAGTACCGTGAGGAATATATTATTGAACCCAGAGATATATTCCAGAGAGGCAGAGCTTCTTCATTTACAGTGCTGTGGCCATGTGCTTGCTTTAAAATGTGTGAGCTAAGAATAGGCCTATGTAAGTAAAATGTATATGATGATCGGTGGATTATAACGTATTTGCAAGTATTAGATACTTGCTATAATCCAAGCTACTCTTAAAACCATGGTCTCTAGATCTATTCCTACTGCCAGTAGGCTGTGCTTGTAAAACTGCTGCATTCAAGGATAGCATCAAGGTACCAGTATATTTATGCTCAACACAACAGTACACTGCCAAGAACATTTTCTTTTCCTCCCTCGCTCCCTCCCTCCCTCCCTCCCTCCCTTTTTTTTTTTTTTTCTTTTTCCCCAAAGCTTTTACTTCTCATTTGGAAGAGACAACTTCTTTATCACTTCTTAGTTGATCCGAGTGTTCCTGGAGCTACCTACAGGAGAAGAGGTTTCAAACGCTCCAAGTTGTGTATCTACCTGGAGAAAAGGTGCTCCTGTGGC
>JAVCKT010029129.1:5120-23603 GCA_032273925.1 Rhynchotus rufescens | reverse complement strand
AGTGTAATCTTCAATTTCATCTGACAACTCCTGACGTAAGAAGTTCAAAGAAAAATCAAACTGTAAACTCACTGATTGACTATTATACTCTCAGTTTAAAAATTTTACAGTTTGGGTAGGTACACCAAATTAATTTGTGTTCAGACAACAATTTGACAAGTCAAATTGTTCTTAAAGTTTCATTATTAAATATCTGATTTACAGAAGATACTCTGAGTCATGTCATAGATCCTAGAAAGACAATTGATCAACCCTAGTCTGTATCTGTTGTACCTAAATTGTGTTTATAAGCATTCAGAACTTTACTCCCACAGCAGAGGCACATGCAGATCCAACCTTTCCAATTTCATATAAGTATCTACACCCTTAGCATTTCCATTGGTCTCTAGAAAGGGCAAAATGTATTCAGGATGTGTCCTAGAAGTGGGACTAAGTGAGACAGGCTGGAAAGGGAGAGAAAGAAGCTCAGTATCAAACTAGGAGACATTGACTTTCACAGCAATGAAGTGTCATGAAGATTTGGACATGATTACACTGATCTTGTAAAGCCTCCATAGGGATGAGAATATACCAAAGGTAACTGGATGATCCTTACTATCAGATAAATAACATCCATCTTACAGTTTATTCTCAGCTAACTATACAAATTCATATATTTTCCTCTCTAGTCAAATATTCACGTCACACTGGCATGTCTCAACAGCTATTCATGTGATTTCTTCTTCTGCGACTTCCAAGAGCACAAATTAAATGAGGCAAGAATGCAAAGCCATAATGCAGAAACTGTACTATAGGTTTAACAAGTGAGATTTCAAAGGAAATAGACTATAACCAGCAGGCCCCCACACTCAATCTTCTTTTCAACGTACCTTTACGAGGTCCTTTACAACATCCATTTTGTTCAGCAAGAGACAAACTACTATAAACCTTGCATAATAACGCAGCTTCTTAACCACCAATTCAGGTCTGAACATGGAAATAAGAACAACACAAGGAAATTTGATTAAAACAGAACATCGACAGACAGTTAGCAGGTTTGAATTTCTACCTACGTTCATATGGAGACTAAATAGCTACCTCTCTCCTTAGAGCCTTATTAAATGAGGAGACCAGCAGGGCATTATTCAGCATAGAGGGCCATAAGAAACAGCTCAGGAAAGTCCCAACTATCCCTGCTCCTAAGCCCCTTTAGTTGAGCAGGGCCATAGGAGTCAGATATAATAGCTAACTCTTCAAACCTTTTGACAGCTGTATCTGACTCCACTGAGATTATCAGCTGGCTCAGAGGCCAAACACCGGAGAACTTGAACATCTGCAAGTCAGCATAATCTGTAATTACTCATCCATTTCTAAAATCTTCCAATGGCATCTAGAAACATGTGTAGTCAATCCTACCTTGTCTGAAAAAGTTCAAGGACTCAGCCCGAAAATGAAAATTTAAGAGACAAGAGCACAGGATTAACAGATACCAGAACCGAACAGGGAATCTTTCATCTGCAGAGCACAGATGTATTTATACAAGAGAACATCTGCAGAAACACAACTAATAAAGTCCAGAGATCCTTGAATGCTTAGCAGGAAATTCCTTAGCTGATACTATCTAACGACTTCTTCTATCCTTAACTGAATGAAGGCACTAAGGTTTACTGGGTAGAATACAGCATCAAGATCCAAAACTGAGTTCTCCACCTCTTCCTATCTCTTGTTCTAAGTTCTGGGCAGGCAGTACCTGCTCTTTAATATCATAGCACTGTTTCAAGTGTTTCTTTGCTAGGATGGAGACTTACAGCTTTTCCTCCCAAGGCTCCTGGATTTTGATCCAGCCAGAGAAGGCTGTTGTACTGCCCTTCCCCTGAAAAGCCTCATGAGAAGAAATGACGAGTTCCTCTGCTTAATCCCACCTGATTTACCTTACCAGCTGCAGAACGCTAGTCCCCAGCACTGCTGCTGCTCAGGACCCTAGGCAACAAAGGTACAGGCTGAGCAGTTCTTCAGCCAGGGCCAGAGAATGGAGTACACCTCCGGCCATCAAATGAAGCTCTTGTTTATACTGGAGTTTCTAAGCATGGTTGAAGATTTAGAAGAAACTTCCACCACCAACATTGTTTTTTTATCCCAGTTCTCTTCTTATAAAGATAGCTTATACTTGTTATCTTCATACACAGTTCTAATCCTGAAAAAAAACAGAGGACATCAGTCCGGACATACCTGTCTTCCTTGTTGACTTGCGAGTAGTAGGACCTCTGCCTAATTGCTGAATAGAAGGAGAAAGCTTCATTCAGATAGCTGGTTTCAGAAGTACGCAAGCTGTAGAGGAAGATGTAGATTAGCTCGCTGCTCCAGATGGAAATCCATGCCCAGCCTTCCCTTCCTGCCCCCTCAGCATCAGTGCCAAAACTCCCTCCTCAGGTAACATCGTACGAAAGCCAGACTCTCATTCTCTGTGCATGCGGGGAAGAGTTTTCAGAGCCTGGATTCTATTTCTGGTAACAGTGAGATCTGCCCATCTTGTGCCCATATGTACAGGTGACAGGTTAATTTAAAAGTTTAAAGGAACGTTAAACTTGTAAATCACACTTCTGCACAAGAATCAAATGCAGCACATGGAAGACTTGCAGATACTTTTGAGGTAGAAAACAATCCTTAGGCAGTGTCAATGTGACTTAGTGAAATGGCATCAGGCTCACAGGCGCCTTTCTCTGCAGCACCCCCATGCAGCCCCAAATGCCTCCTCATTCGGAGAGGGGCATCGTGGCTCAACTGACACGTCCATTTCTACCTCAGCAGCCTCCTGTCTGAGCATCCGTATGTTTGGCATGGAACTGCCACTAACACTGCATTTCCCTACTGAATCCTTTTCTGTGCTTACTTACTAATAATGGTAATAGAGCTGCCCAATCTTGGAGGCAATTTCCCCAATTTGCCACCGCTTCAACCCATACCGATTGTCCAATACTTGTCTATTTCGCAAGAGAGAAAAGAAAGATTAAAAGGCATTCCAGAATTGCTGAGAACATCACACCAGACAAGACAAAGAGCCACTGTAAGGGCCAAATTCTACTTTCGTTACTGGTGTGGCATCCCCAGTGGCAGTCCCTCACAGAGCCAACAGCACTGAATACACACACCAGACAAACGACCATTATTTCACAAAAACTTGCCAGAGCTGTATTTTAGTATTTTGCACAAAATACACAGAACAAATGGCCACAACTTCCCATGAGAACTCGTGGACTACACAGCCAGTGTAAGGTGTGAAAGATCAGAGCCCACACTGCAGCACGACACTTCACACCATTCCAGATGGGTTCCTGCTTGCAGAAGCCATCATCTCAGCTTCTCCTTAGTAATACATTAAACCAACATGTATTCAAGCAGAACAAAAGGTTTTGTTTAAAAAAAATAGTCAGGGTGAAAACTCTGCAGCATTTTAATTTATTAGACTGTGAACTTAACAGTGAGTATTCCCTCCTTTCATGCCTGAATAACACAGTGAAATCTCAGTCTTAACTGGGGCCCCTAGGCATATCAAAATACCGGAGATTGAAGTTGCACTTAAATCCATAGAACACAGCTGCCTAAAACAGTTTCTTACCGATGTTGCTGTTGAAATTTCCATAGCTTGGTGTAAACATCAAATGTTCGCCCAAAATAGGATTGCCACTGCTTTTGCCCATACTGAGGTAAGTCCCTGCAACAGAGAAGTGACAAATGCAGAGTTCCTGAGTAGATTTCGGTCATCTCAGAAGATCAGCAGCAGATTTACATCAATGATGGGACCGCTTCGTTCAGAACTGACTTGAAACGTTTTAAAATCCAGCTGATGCCTATATTCTTGCTTCTTGCAAAGTAATAATTTTATGATTACATGCACATACAGCTAAACTGGAATTTTAAAATATCACAGGCAAAAAATCACCACCATCACAACACCCGAAACCAAGAAAGGCAGAATAATCTAATGGAAATTAGTTCATTCAGACACATTAGACTGGTAATATTCCTTGCCACTCTTTAGGAAAAACATCTTTTAAAAATGGATGAGGCTGCTCAATGTGGTTCAGAACTGGACCCTATAACATATCTAAACCAGCTGTCTGAAAGCCACCAGGTGAAGCTAGCAGATAAGGGTCCTCTGCCAACATTCACTAGATCAGATCAGCATAGGAACATTTGTCACTCTGACTCTTGTTCAGTGACAGACTTGGAGCAAATGCAACAGAAGAAACCAAAATCGGCCAGGCTCACTGAACGAATGATGCTTTCAGACTCACGCAGGTGATTCAAAGCAGGTATTCACCTCCTCTCCATGGAAGTGCAGTAGCTTTGTCGAGGTGTCATAATTTGTCATTTGATCCAAGATGATTTCTTCAGGGAATGCTCTCTCAAGCCACTGTGCTGGTTAACCTACCTAACCTACGTAATGCCTCAGTCCTCAGCAGACTGGCATAGAAAAGCAGTAAACTCCACTTCCAAGTCTGGCAGGGCCAGGCTGCAGGGAAGCATCACCCTTTGGTAACCGAGCCGCGTTCTCTGGAGGAGGAAGACAAGCAAAGCAGGACACCAGGATTTCCAGGGCAATGTACAGGCTCGTTTCTGCTAATTGTAATTGCTTTAACAGCACCCTAGGTAGAAAGGAAATTAATATTCCTTTGCTCATCAGCCAACTGCACTTCCCACACAGCTTGAGGGGACCTAGCTGAGTTACTAGACGCAAAATGAAGCTTATCAGCCACACACTGCTCCCTGCCACTGTCATTCTGTGAAGATGCTAAGGAGTCCGGGCAGGACTAGGAGCTTTGGTATAGCATGAAGTACTGCCAAATTTAATTAGCAAATGCACAGCTGAGTTTTCATACTAAAATTCAATCTTCATTATTTTCAAAAAATACAAAACAAAATACAAACATAAAACACTCAAATTGATAGGGGAAAAACCCCCACAAACTTCCAGGCACTAATTTCAGGAATGATTGAATCAGCAAGTTGACTCAGAGAGCCCTACCACTAGTAGGCTTTCCAGGCCAAGAGTATTTGAGTAAAGGGCTGGCACAAAATGATGACACAACGCTCCCCTCCTCCTTCAAACACTGAGGGAAAGCTAGATATTAAAACAACCAGATCAGGAAACAAACTGATATCTGTTTTGGGATGCTGGCGATGCGCTGCCCGCTGTCTCTGGGCCCATGGGCTCCTCACACATCTCCTGCGGTCCAAGCGCCCGTGCCTACCTGCTTCTCTGCATGCGCCTAAACCCGCCGATAAAGCCTAGCTCAGCGCAGTGCCCTGCACTTGCTCTGCTTACATGAAACCATTAGCAGCGTTTCACAGGCCCCCGTCCGCGCAGCGCGCACGTGCTCGGCCACTGTTGTCCCTGTCTCTGCTGGGCGTCCACACGGGTGCTCCTGCAGCAGCACGCTCGCCTAATTGCAGCCAGCATAGCTGCACAATGCCAGGCAATTCCTCGGCTCCCCAGGGAACAGGAAGAATCTCCATGGAAACAGACACTAGCACTTGTTCTTTTGATAGTATTCTGACATGGCTATAATAAAACTTCATTTATGACAATACATTACCATGTTTCCATCACAGATTTCTGCAGACAAGAGCAGCTTTTGCTACCATCCGTTTTCCTACACCTTTTGCTGTTTTATGTTTGCACGTCGCTTCCACACATCAAGAAATTTTGCAGTGAAAAAGTGGATGTTACAAGCAAGACAGGACATCTCCTGCACAATTTCTTTAATCAAGGTACTACACTGTCTGCATTATTTGCAGAGTAGTCCAGAAGTACTTTGAAAGCTCTGCCGATTGCAAAGTACATTATTAGCACAGCCTGCCGACGAGCAGACCTGGCATATCTCACCCAGAAGGTATCACACACCCAACCTGAAAGCAAACAGCTACATGTCCTACTTTAAGATCTGCAAAAGGGTAACAGAGTTGTATGGAGCAAAAAGGACTCTCCTTTCTCTGCCCTATACTTGATCAGGTTGCTGGGTGTGCAGGTACACACAGTCACAGGCCAGATTTAGAGAGGGGAGGAAGCAGCACCAAGAAGCATTTCAGATGGAGGGTGAAATGGAGCTGCAGTGATTTAGGACTGTTCTGAGCAGAGGCCTAGATACCTGCACGCCAGCAGCACCTGCAGCAACTCGGTTCACTGGTGCAATCACTTTGAGAAGCCAGTCCCCTCCCTGGACATCCAGGGCGACAGTCGGCTGCAACACCCGAATCTAACAGCTCCTGTCTTTTCCTCAATGAAAGCAAGAAGCTGTCCATTCAGCAATATGTCTGGTCAGCTCACCTTCTGGAAGGGTAACTGAAGAAGATGGGATAGTAACATAAAAGCTGGAGTGAAGCCTGCAAACCTCCAACCCCAGGACTTTTCGGAGAGACGAAGAGTAGCAGGGGAAACTTATACTGGCAGGAACTTATCAAGGGGAGGCACAAAGTCAAGTGACAGATGAATTGCAGCAGGAGGCACAAATATCCAGATACAAAGTTCAAAAAGCTGTTAGAAGATAGTCTGCACTGCAATATGCTGCATCTGGATCACTAGACCCTTGTGCATAACCATGGCCATGAACAATTCTCTAGCTTAAACCCATTCCTCCATCCATGCTTGTTTTCCTGCAGCCACTTATCCATTGGTGTTTTTGACATATTCATAATTACATTCAATGGCTTTCAGGAAAAGACTGATTTGGGGAGCTGTAAGGATCAACAGACAACAACCAGCATCATGCAGAATTAAGAGGTTGTTTGCATTGTGCATCTTACTAGAAATGTGAGAAACAAATGGACAGCAAAATGCCACCATTTCCTTCCAAAAAAGGAGCTGTCATGATTCTTGCAGCCTGCATGAGGAGTAACAAGACCTTACATCCCAAGAAGAAAAACACATAGGGAACATCTTTCCTTCTTGTAAAGTTTCAAGCATCCCTACCACACTGAACATGTTTAAAACTTCCTAACATTAAAAAGAAAATAATTGGTAACAGAATACCATGAAAAATTGCTTCTTAACACACTCCCTCTACTCCCTACAAGCATTTTTTCCCCCAAGAGAAAAGCTAGTGAGGACTGGGAAAGGGAGGAAAAGAGAAACTGGAATATACTTCATTAGCAATTGCTTGTCACACAGTTTGGGCTGTTCAACGAGGGAGGAGATACCATAAAGATAATCTCCCTTATTTTAGCAGATAGGGCCACAAAAGAATGAATATCACTGCTGGCGCAAGCATCAAGTATACTTTGGAGCAGCAACCTTGGCAGATCATCATATGTTTTCCTCAAATGCTGTATTTGGCATCTGCATTGGGAAGAGAGGAAGGAAATGCTACTGAAACAAAGACGTGGCAGGCTGAGCCCTTGCATTTTTGGCAGCAGCAATAACTAAGCAGCTGCCAACACAGCTATAGGCTCAGTTCCCTGCAGCTCAAGTGCCCAGAGGAGGCTTCAGGAAGGAAATCTCTGCTCCCCTCTCCCTCCCCCATCACTTCATTTCATGAAACACTGTAGGAGCAGCAGAAGAGCAGAAAATACAGCAAAGGCCACCATCATCTTCAAAACAGACCCAGACAGGCATGCATCAACGCATTTATTATGCTGTAAGGAAGAGCAAGCAACTGGATGAAGAATCAGGATACTTGCCAAGTCCTTCTAGGTGAGCTGTCCAGAACAGAACAAAGTAATAACAGAGGAGATACCTGAAGATTATACTGCTGCTTTACCTAGTCATTATTCTCATGGGAATCAGAGGCTCAGAAATTCTATGGGTAAAATGGTGGTTAAGTTCAGTGTGACAAGCAACTGTATTAACTATACTGCAGTGAGGACAGGCACAGATTCCTATTCTGGTGCGTCCCTGTATTCACACAGCAGAGGCAGCTGCCAAAGCCCATCTCTACTCTGATTCCACACAAATTCCATGCAAAGAGATTTTACATCCTCCTTTCATCCAGCTAGGAAACTCTTTCTGCAAAATCCCACAGAAGCAAGAGCTCTCATTTGAGGCATGACGCAGGTACCAATTCCCTGTGTGCCCAGGAGAAAAGACATAATGGCCAAAGGTGCTCTGCTCTCTCCGTGGCCAGAGCTCGAGCAGCATGAACCCACACATGGACAGCATTGTTTTGTCCTTGTCAGCGCTTCAGGTCAACGTTTCATATAAACTGCAACAGAAAGACAATCTGAAGGCTGAGGGCTGCCCGGTACTACAAATCCTGGCCTCCAGACCACCATCACGCTGCTCTACAGCCTGTTCCCAAGGCGCTGAATGCAACGAACACGAGGCCGCCTGCCTCCACTGCCCACTCGCCACTCACATTTTGGAGCACAAACTGTTTGTTTTCAACTTGGGTAATCACCTCCTAAAACAAATGAAAGAGATTATCAATAGCTTATAGAGGGAAAAAAGAAAGAGGAAAAAAAAGAAAAGAAAAAACATCTTTGCTTGCCATCTGTGTTTGAGTAACAGCAAGCTATACAGGCCCAAACATACAGTATTACTCAGAGACCAGTAAGAGGCTGAATTGCCAACTACACGAACTAGAACTGTGTTGCTCGTGAGATTCTGCAGGAACACTTTGAAATAAATAAGATTATTTATTCAAGAAGTGTTAACTCAGAGTACATTAAAAAAAGTAGGATGCCCATATCACTGTCCAAACACACTATTTTCTTTGAATTCTCTATTATTCTTATTCCTTTTCTAATTGGTGCTGAAATAATAACCAGACAAAACAAGATTTTGCTGCAACTGCTCTGTAGATAAATCCAGATTTGACCATTCTCCACAGTTTAGATTAAATGTAATTTGTTTCCACAAGCTACATGCAGTCTCCATTTATGTCCTAACTTTCTTCCAAATGCCACCCCCACCCCAGCTAAGACTATCCTCCTTTCCTCATCTACTAGGTTGGTTGGGTGTTTTTGACACAGACTTTGAGGTTTCTGGATGCTATCTTTTGAACTTACGTTCAGTCTGTAGTGTACAGCAAAATCTGGTCCTTGGTTGCATGCTTCTTCATGCACAGCTTTTCAACACAAATTCTTCATGGAATTTCCAACATCTATTTTACCGTTAACTGACACGACTGTGACATACAACTCACATTTCTCCCATCTCCTCCACTACTCTCAGAGGTGCCCAAAACAAGCAAGCTCCCCTGCAAACATTCTTGCACACATGACCCCAAACTACTCATAGATAAGTTCACTTTGCTCTCTGCTAGACAAACTTACTGGTTTTATGTTTAACCTTTTCACCATGTATCTGACTTCAACACCACTCACATACCAAAATAAATAAATTTTCTATTTTTTTTTTCTTCAAGGAACACTATCAAAAATCCACTAACCTTAAGCCATTGAAGAGCTGTTTAGATTTATCCAATAAGTAACAAAAGTCTGTAACTGTTTTCCTCTCTGCTTGAGGAATATCATCTTCAGCTCCTCCTGATGACATGATTTCTTTTAGGGCAAAGTCAGTCCTAAGAAGAAGAAAAGAGCCATATTATTTGAGAATCTAACTCAGCCAGATTAGAGGCACGGATGGTTCCACAGGGATGGTAAACAAGGAGCATGCAGCTCTCCCACAGGTTACCCTTCTCCATGCTCATTAAAAACAACAGCTGAGAATCAAAGCACAGGAATAATTAATGCAAGATGCACTAGCTAACAGACCAAAATTAAAAATAAAGATGGCACAGTAATAAAATGAGGACTGTATTCACAAACACAAAACTGTCAATAAAAGAATTTAAACAAACAATTCTTGAATTTCATACTTGGACAAAGAAATTCTCTCTAAATTTGCCTTTCCCCAGAGAGAGTGTTTATCCCGCAAGAGCAGAGAAGCCCGCATTGTTCTTACATTGCTTTCTTCTGCAGCTGCTGAAAATTGTAGCTCACTAGTTGCTACTGTTACAACATGGCCATTTTAGACAGAATGATAAAAAATACCTACATACGCTTTTTTCTGCTTCTCCATGATTTAGCTCCATGGTTTGCAGTGCTCACAGTGATACCTGCATCTATTTTTACTGTTCATAGGACTAAAACGTCATGTTGTACAGTAATCACCTGAACAACAAAGCTCTAAGATCTAATGCAGATAAAGCTAGTAACTGAATGGGGAAATACAAAAGGCCAAAAAAGACAGGGCAGCTTTTAAAAGCTCACTTGAAACGTACGTACATATAACTTTACCCTTTTGCTCGCTGCAAATCGAGCTACACGTTTCTCAAAAGCAGCCTGTGTGCAGCTCTGGAAATGGCTGCTGTCTTGGGCTCTTCTGCACTAAGAACAGCACTGCAAGATAACCACCATTTACCAGGCAAATGCAGAGAGCACCAGTGACTTACAGCAACTTCTCTGCTAGATCTGGTAAGCATTTTTCCAATAACAAGTTCCCATTTGGGCAGAAGCTTGCTTGGCTGCTATCTGCATAAATAATTACTTAGATGTCCCGATTCCAGGCAAGGAATATCAAGGCGAGCTTCCCTCAGTCGCTGGAGAGCACCCAGAGATATCTTTCCTCGATTATCCTGATAAGCTTCACGGTAAAAGAACCAACTCCAGGGATACTTCCAGAGCCAGCGCTCCATCAAGGGCAGCTGCTGGTGGCCGGGGCAGGGCAGTATATCATTCCTTGAATCGAATGGTAAATTCCATTTTATTTTATGTCACCCTTAAGTTATACTAGCCCATCTAGTTAAACTAACCAATCGCAACCAGTGCTAACACTGACCTAGTCGATCTGCGCTTGCCCTGAGGCAACTAAACCTGCTGCTTTCTCACACCAGCGACGCTGCTAGACCCGCGGGAAAGGAGCTGTTTATGCAGTCAACTGATAAGCTACAAAATTCACTGCCTGCCATTCTGGAAGGCAAGAGAATGCAGGAAAAACACGTTTAGAAAAGCTATCTCCACACCACAAAAATCAAGAGGAATAAAAAAAATCTGAATTTCTGAATTAAAAAAATTAAAATAAAAAAAGTCTTTCAGATTGACTATAGACAATCAAGATGTGCTTTAGGAGCCTACTTCAAAATCAGCCAGTTCCTTTATCTTCAGCACCATACTCATCCGTGCAAAGCCAGAAGAACGCAGAGAGCGAGAGACGGCCCAGCCAAAAATCAGTGGGTTTGGAAAGTCTTCTGCAGGTTCAGCTTCCCGATGGGGTGACAGTGCAACGCCTTGGGCAGCGGGCAACATCGTCTCTTCTGCTCTCGGAAAGAGCTACTGAGAGCAGAGGGAGCGACCTGCCTTCTTGTCCAGGCGCTGGTGAAGGAACCCAGCAACAATCCAACCTACGCACATCCTTACACTGCAGAAAGGCCTGAGGAAGGTGTAAACCCTGAATACATCCCACCAGCACATTTTTCCCTCCTTTTCTCCCAGATTCAAGAGCCGTAAGTTGCATCCAAGCCCCACACGCTATAAAGACAACCAGCAGCCTGTCTAGGCTGAACTGAGGTGCTGCAGATCCGGGCAGCGGGAGGCAGTGGTTGCAAGGCAAGACATCCTGTCCCCCCCATTACCACTTGGTATCTAAGGAAGACTCCTGTCTTTACCCTAAGAGTTGTTCAGCCAATACGTTAACAAATTGTGTTGTAGAAAATAGACTTGGTGCCATTTCACAAAGCCAAGCATTATGTGCATTCATCTGACACCCAAATGTGTCTCTGCGCGGTCACCAAAGGCCAGGTTTCAAACCCGCAGGGTAGCCCTAGGACAACAAGTTCTTCAGAAACATACAGTACTCACGAAATTGCATCCTTATTCTACAGCTGCATAAGCTGGAAGCTTAAACAGCCCATATATCAACTTGCACAGCCCCACCAACGTTTTAACTTATCTTGCTTTAACAATCAAAATACCAAACACGCCTGCTCAAGTTCCCCTCTAAAGTTTATAAAGAAGGGACTGAAATAGAGGTAAAGGCATTAAACTTAAAAAAACACCCCACTACTAAATTCGCTGCTGTGAGAACTGTCCATATTCAAAACGTACCTTCTACCTGGCTCTAATCTGTTTTGTCAATATGTATTTCATATTACAGAAGGAAAATAAAATACAAGTGTTTTATTCAGAGTCCAATATGCAATGCATAGTTTCTTCAGAATGCCTTAAATTACAAGTATAATGCTTATTCTACAAAAGGCTTTAGACAAAGCTCTTTACCTGAAATCTGAACCTGTGTCATGAGCTGCAAACACTCAAATCTGCCAGCTTTTCACCCACGTAGGCTGAATTCATTACTCTGTCAAACATGTTGATGGTATTCCTCTCAGCCAACCTCAATCACCTGAATACTAAGACAGGTACAAAATTAATCTCATTTTCCACTGCTGCTTTTCGAGGGAGGGAGGTGACCCAGAAGGCACTTGACTCAAATTAATGGAGAAGACTTATGACGAGTTATTTTATCAGTATGCAGTAAATTAAACACAGAAGTCCCCAAATGCTGCCTCAGTGCCTGAGTGATTTTACAGGCAAATCTCGGTTAGAATGAAACCGTATACATTTCTACAATTAAGAAATCATCTCTGTTCTTAATGACCTGGAGATATAAGCATAACTGCCTATGGGGTGGAACAGAAAGTAGATGTATCCAGATACCACCCTCCTCTGGAGGGAGAAGCACATGCTGCAAATAATCAACTCTGGACAGTGCCAATGGATGAGATGAGGTTTCACTCTCTTCATGATAATTACAGGCATGTTCTGGCTCTGACACATATGGTGTTCAGAGAGCAGTACTTCCTCACCATACAGTGCACTTACAAACGTACATGGTGCAATGAATAGCCCAACTGAAAAATCCTTTAGATTATATTTTAAATGTAAGCACAAATCCCACTTAAAATGGACTAGTTTCTTACACACTACAAGTCAAATTTACCTTCATTACAAATATACAAACAAATAAGCATACAGAAGTTACATTACAAAAATATTCACACTAATGCCCATAACAGACAAAAGTCTCCCTTCTTCTAGCACAAAAATAACCAGGAAAACAAATAAGGGTTTAAAACAAGACAGAAATGAGAAAACAATTAAGATGAAGTAGGGCTGTAATAAGTATGACGATTTCCATCTGTGAGATATTTTTAGAGAAGCTGCCAGAAGGTAATTCTTCCATGGATTCCAAATTCATAGAAGCATTTTTTTGCAACAGACATGAGATGGGCGCTGCTGTGATTTAAACCCAGTTTCACTCAGCCACAACACATGTCTGAATACAAAGGAAAGATGGGAAGGGGAGAAAAATGGAAAACAAGAGCCACTAAATGATAGGTGAAGCTGGCTTTTCCAGTCCGACAGAGAAGAGAGATACAATTATCTCATGCACTGGTTTTGGCTTATCGTTCACTGAGGAGGACGGTATTTGGTGCTGGAGAGAAGGAGAGAACTACTCGCATGAGCTCTCAGGAAAGGAGGAGGTCTTCCCTGCACTGAAAACTGTGCTGTACTGCAGCACCACTACAGACAAGAGAAAATTATTATTAGAAACAGCAAGTGGGCAGAGCAAAGGCAGAAAGACAGCTACTGACACTGTCCTTCCCTCAGGGACTTCTGGGCTCCAAATGAAAAAATATATACATGAAGTGCAAACAGTAGCACACTGCACCACGGACCTCTCCTCTCACAGGAACAGATCTGCGCTGCTCTTCTGCCAACAGGCAGCTCTCCCAGCTGTGAGAAACCACCTATATTAGAAATATTTGCCTACTCAAGTTCTTGCCCTTGTGCTTGATGCTTTTTCCTTTCTTTCATGCAAAAGAAACTGTTGGGCTGTTCTGTACAACTCCTAAAAGAACTGTCAGAAAAATGAATAAATAAAAGTCTCCATGGTCTGCTAAAGGAGGCACTGAAACATTTGCTTAAAAAACAAACCTAAGTCAGAAAATAGTGACTTTCAGCAAAACTTGTTATTCTCTCGAAGATTTTTCCAGCTCCTCAGGCTGTACAAGGGGTCTGGGCTAGCTGAGCTCTGCACATGCCAGTTTTGTTCCAAAGCGCTCTCAGAGCCATATTCCGTTCCACGTTCCAGGCTTACTAAGTACATTAATACATCGTACAAATTCACCTCATTGCAGCATTCCAGAGTGACAGGACTGTGCAAAGCAGTTGGAGGGGAAATGCAGCAGGAGAAGGGATTACATAAGAAACGTATGAAAGTTTCATGAACTGACTAGTATTTTTGAAATTATGTGTCACTTACATCACGCTCGTTTCCAGTTCCGTGAGGTTTGTTTTCTTTTGGCTAAGGTTTTCCAGGCCCCGCTGGAAGGGAAAGGGACTGCTGGAGTTGCTGGTTTGTGGGCACTCTCTACAGCCCCGGGGCTCGGGAAGCAGGGCTCACCTCGCGAGCAGGGAAAGGACACCGTGCCCCAAAGAAACGGAGCTGCCAGCCAAAGCCGAGCACAGCCGCGATAAGCAGCACAATGACAGACACTCGCCCCTTTAGCCAGGTCAGCTATTCAGTCAGGATTCCCCAACCTGCAACTCCACTGCCCGGTGAAAGAGAGCACTCCAACTTCTTACCTAACGCTTTGCAGGAGATAAAAACCTCGCTCTACAGAAAAAATAGCAATACTGCAGCTACATGGCATATTGTTCTGGACGGTAGGAGGGCCAGGGAAAAGGAAGGGAAGTTTCCTAGAGCCACGCAGGTAGAGCTGAGTGGACACGGCACCCCAGCTTCCTGAACATCTATATGGGAATTAATGCACCTTTCAGAGGTAATTCTTCCAAAAAAGCAGAACACACAACTCATACTTTGTCACTTAGAAGGGGAAGCTATGCACCTTACAATTACTTGATCCGCACGGAGTTTCAAAAAGAAAGTTTCAGTGCTCAACGTCACCTAACTCCAATAAATCTCATTGCTATACAGCCTTGGTAAGCTCTGACATTTAGCCTGCTCATAAAGACATCATCTACTCAATGCTTAAGTCTGAAAAGCCAGAGCACTGCTATTATACCAACAATATACTAGCAGAAGCTGTCTAACTAAACCAAACAAGTTGACAAAAAGGAGTCATAACTACTGTTAATTTGTTCTATACCTCAATAAAATGTCGGGCTAGCAGTATATAAAGCAGAGCAGTCAAAGAACAAAAGCTTAAGTGCATTATTCAGGAAATCCAGCCCCATTTCCAGCACACACACACACACAGCAAACCTCCCACGACGGAAACTTTCTGCTCCATGGCATCAAGCAGGACACCCAGGGTACTGATTTCACCATGCAACAGTTAACCAAAAAAGACAGGCAAAAAGACAGGGTTATTTCTGAAACCCTTTGAGCTTGAAGGTTACCAAGCTTAGCACAAAGAGGCAAAGCGCAAGATTCTTTCATGAGGAATGCCAGGAATCACACAGGAGTCAAGGAGGACACTGGCCCCAAACTACAGAAGTTGAACAGGACCTTTTAGTTCAAGGCTCAAGCTAAATTTCACTTACTATTTTAGAATGTGCACTCACACTTCTGCCAGTCAGTAACATCATCCACATTTTAAGCTGAAACAGCTCTAGGAATCAAGACCTCAAAGAAAGAAAAAATCCTCATTATCCACTGCCACAAAGAACTGGCTTTCCAGGAAAGTCAGAGGCATTCTGGAGAATATTTGGTGCGTCAGTAGAGTGACCCTTGGGGAAGCTGGGCACAAAACAACATCATCCAAAACCAGAAAGGTTAGCAAGGAGTCTCACCTGGCCAGAAATCAGAAATCTTGATGCATCTACAATCCTGCACAAGTAAAAGACCCAGTGTTTGAGAGAAGACATGCATGGAAGAAAGGATTTATAGGAGGAAGCCATAAGCAATGCGCTTTGATATTTTAATTCTCTTAAAATATTTCATTTTCTACACTGAAATATCCATATGGCATTTTCAGATAAATAAAAGGAGAAAACTTCCCCTTTGCATTTTCTGGAATGATAGAGGAATCAACAGGTTGCTCTGTTTCCACACTGGCCAGTATTTTATCGGCAGCAGAGCTATGGCCATTTTTCTTCAGTCCAGGCTTTACTGTTGCACAACAGTTTATCTCTTGAAATTATATGACCATGGGCAGTACTTTGCACATCACCCACTGAGCGCCACTCTTCAAAAGCCACTTTATTTTTTTATTTGGGGAGGTGGAAGAGTCTGTGGAGGACAATTCCTTGAGTATGAGCCAAACCACAGAGCAACAAATTTATCATGACCCAGAGAATTGATCGATGTGACCCACTGAAGCTTCCTGGCTAAAATTAGAAAGAGAATTTGTATTTTATTTCAGGCTCCAGTCCTTTTGATTACTGAGCTTTCAGTCTGTCCCTTAAATAACCTGCACGTAACCTTCAGAACAAGACAGTGCATGCAAATCTAACAGGACAATCCAGGCTGCTCTTGTTTGGGATGGGGCTGGAGGGCAGAAAAAGAGCTTTTACTTTTTAGAATAAATTAATTTCATAATTATTTTCCCCAAAGACAGCAAACTGAAAACCAAGCAATGAAGTAGGTTAGATTGACTATACTAACCTTTGTCTTCTAAATCAGAACTTGTGTTTCTTATACACATATTATACACAATAGTAAACTGCTATATGAACCACGTGTCCTAAATTCCTGCTGATCTGGAGTTTCCCCGCTTGCATCAAACACAAACTGCTCAGGGTTTTCACCCGAGATACTGATTAATATTAAAATACTAGAGTTGAGCAGAAAATATCATCATGTGCTTAGACATGTGAGCTGGGACGTGATGGCTGCGCGCTGCCTTGCACTTTCCCCAGCAGTTTTATCATCATAATCCAGAGATCACGGCACAGAGATCACTTAAGCACTGCTTTTCAAATGCCTCCTACTCTTAATCTAGAGACATAAAGGGTAACCGAAAAAAGCAATATTAGATAGGAGGGGAAAAAAAAAATGAATTGTTCCTCACAAAAATGCACAGGTGGAGATCACATTCCAACCTCCTGGGACTATAAAGGCCTCAACCTTGAGTAACAGGGGCCAACTTTCTGGCCACATTTCCCACATCCATCACGAGCAGAAGAAAACATGATACCCAGCTGATACCCATTTCTTATCAGCAACTTAACACAGATAAAACTAAGCTCTTGGGCAGCCATACCCAAAGCCAGGTACCATCATCTCTCAAATCTCCATCAAGAAACACCTCTAATTCTCTTTTCCTTATTTCCAGATCAGATCCGAACATTGGTCTGCTTCCAGAAAGCTTCCAAGCTCCTGCTAATCGATGCTGAAACCCTGTGCTGGCCTCCTAGCAGCCCACTGGCACCTTGCAAAAAAGACAGCTGCCAAGAACCTTCCTTATCCTTGATTCCGAGCAGCTGATTGTGCCACTTGACTGTTGATAGCTTATTTAATCAAAAAAAGTTAACAGCAGCGCCCATCAAATCCCTACATTTGCACTATACCACAGTTCTTTCCCATCTCGCCCTTTCCACACACACAGAAGCTAAATGAAAGCTATCAAACCGCAGTGGATGCACCAGCACCACTGCTACCGCTGCCTGGGCCACGCAAGGCTGCTTCAAGCAACGCACCCAGCTTTTCCCCCTATTTGCCTCTCCTTTCCTCCTAAAGGCCAGCATTTCCACTTTTTGCATTTTGCTTCAAAGCTAAACTGTACGTTTTTGGAAAGCCATCTGTGCATTCCCATGTTATCCAGCTCAGAGTGCTAGTCCTGACAGAGCTTCAGACAACTCAAAGATTAATTAAAAACCAAATTCATTCCTTTGCTCAGAATACCTAATTCTCCACTGAGGGCCACTGTCCCAAAATTTGTGAGACAGCAATCAATTCTATTCAAGAAAAATACTGAGCTAAAATAAAAGACAGTGAGCGCCTCATAGATGCTGGAGTGAACGCTTCAGCGAGAACAGCAGAGAACACTTATGTACGAGACGCGTGAAAGCTCGAGAGAGGAATCAGAAGTGCCTGTTGGAATGATTTTATAAAGAAATGCGAGGAAAAATACAGATTTCTTTATTATTGCAAGGCTTCAGTACCGGCTGCAAGCAAGCACAGGCATCTCTCGTCTCTCAGGGCTGTTCAGCTCACGTCTGCACTGCGGTGGCTGCAGCTCTTCCCGACGCGGCGCCTGCAAGCGGCTGGCTTGGCCGCGGCCGGCCGGCCAGGGCAGCGCTCCCGCACTCCCGCGTTCCGGCTCGGCAGCCGCGGCAGCGCTCGCGGCCCCTCCGCACCGCGACGCTTGCCGCCGTGCAGACCTGCATGCAGAACACACCACGGGAAGCACCTGAGCAGAGCCCGGCATACGGAGGTGGGGTTTAATTTTGAGTGCCTTGTTTGAATGCAACACAAATAACTTCAAATACAGGCTGGGAAAGGGAAATTAGTAGCTGTTTTATTCAGCTTACAGTGCTTTTCAAATCCCTCTCTTTCTCTGCCTGGATATTTATTTCCAGGAGAAATGCAGCATGAAGGAG
>JAVCKT010029128.1:0-26699 GCA_032273925.1 Rhynchotus rufescens | reverse complement strand
TTTTTTTTTTTTTTTTTTAATATATGCAAGGTGAGATGTGTCCATTTGCCCCCTCTTCCCCCTGCCTTGGGATATTAGAAATCTTCCGCTCTTTCTGATTTTGAGCTTATGGTAGATACTGAGTCTTACAGAGGGCCTTAGCAAATGTGTAGGTGAAACATAAATCTTGAATTAAAAAAATTCCCTTGTTTCCAATTTATCACAATGTTCAATTTAAAACAGCTAGCCAAAAGTTGTTATAAATGTACTAAAAACTACCGTTTTGCCCAATGGCTCACTCTTGTGATGTTGTTTAGCTCATCCTCAGCTTTCGATAGCAACTTTTCCACAGAGCTGGGTTATTTTTTATAAAATAAAATTTTATGGAAGAAACATAGATTTTTTTTTTAATAATCTTGAGCTTTGGCGCATCATAAAGCTGCCAAATGGTTTAAGCAGTGAACCTTCCAGGTACAGACAGAGTGAATGAACTGCAGTGCTTTTCTCTTTGCAGTCCTACTCGTCTACGTGCGTGAGATTGTTGTTCCAACCTGCAAACATTGCAGCACTTGTGGTGTTCTCTGGGATTGTGGCTTTTTGTTCCTGCCCCGTCTCTGGAAAACAAGCTTTTCTTTCTCTTCATTTTGTTTTTTTCCCCTCTTGCTTTTAAGGGGTTCTCTGTCCACAAGAGCATTAATTATTGTAGCCCCAGAACAAAGTTGTCACTATTTTGCTGCTCCTTTTCCATTAATGTAGCAGCAGTTTCCCTAGTACTTTTTAAGTCTGGACTGAATGTGGTGCTGCAGCTGTTTCTCAAATGTGTGTGGTAATGCATGTACCATATGCAAGGGAGAAGGCAGGAGGGGTACAAAGCAGAGGGGCTAGCTAGGGGGCTAGCTAGCCTGGCTTCAATGGTATTTTGCTTATTCACAGGGATATAGTTTGACTGAACATAAATGCATGTGTGTTGTCTTGGCTTTTCATGTGCGTGACAGGAAGAGCCAGGATCAAAGGTCCATATACTGCCCTGAGAAGGAAGTGTCTTTTTTAAACAGTTAAGGTCAGCAAGCACTGCAATCACTTATTTGAGGTGTTGAATCTGTTCTGAGGACTTTAAATCAGACCTTAATCTCCTTCTAAAGAGATTGATTATGATCCAAAAATAGTCAAGTGTGGCACGCTACAGGTTATGACACAAGCTGCTTTCTAGCTTTAAAATGCCTGAAATGCCTCGTGAGCCTGTTAAGCATCAAGACTGGTGCACTTAAGCTAGGAACAGAAGAAGAATCAAGGTCTGGTGGAAGACCATCTGATCAGGAACCTGGTTAACTCAGATCCTTCCTGGTGGGGTGGTGAAGACCTAACTGGTCGCATCGCCTACCAAGGCATAAGACACGGCTCTATCCAGGTACACTGGCTGCAAAGCAGAACCTGGGCAGGTTAGAAAGAGCCAGGGAAAGAGATTTCCAACTTCCTTCCATCACGTGATGTGTTGGGGTTATGCAGATCTGGCCTGGGAAATTCTGCATTCTTCCAATTCCATTGCCTTTGGTTTTCCAAGGGGTATTTTGCCCTCATATTACTCCTATTCCTTAGTAAAGCTTTTGTGTATAAGTTATTCAGAAGTTTGGGGTTTTTTTGACAGCTTGGTTTCCTTGGGACTGTGAGTGGATCTGCTGTTCCAGCCAGAGCTGCTGCTCTGCATTTACGAAATCATAGAAAGGATGGAGTGGGAGGAAGCATTTATGGACTTAAGTGACACTTAATTTGCAGGAAGCCAGACGCCACTAATTGCAATAAACACTTCCACTTATTTTTGTCTGCTTTTCAGCACAGGGAAGCCAAAATGATTTAACAGGTTGATTTACAATTTCTTTTAATGTTACCATCGTGCTTTAAATTAACAGTTTAAGATTTTTTCTTTTTTTTTTCTCCACATATGAGGATAAAATTTACTATTTTCCTCTAGTGCTACAGACATTTGTCAGTTGTTGCTATAGGTGTTTTTTTTGGTTTTTTTTTTTTTTTGGTCTTCATAATTCCAAATGTATTCAGGGCTCTGTTTTCAGCTATTACTCACAGTAAATCTGAGTAAATCCAGGCCGGTCTGGATCATTTTGCGATGATCCTTTGGGCATTATCCATCTCAGCCGCTCTGTGCTTTCGCACAGTATTCCAGCAACGGGAGGATGTTGATCTCTCCTGTGAGCTGAAATGTTTCAGTCAAGAAGTTCTCAATTTTCACTCAACAAGCCCTTTTTATTGTTTTGTTTTGTTTTGTTTATTTTTTATGAATTGATTTTCTACCCACCCTGTGTTAGTGCCTCTTTTCACTTGAGGCTTAATAGTTTCTGCTTAAGCACTTTTTGATCCCTAGTAGATTAAGCTTTGAAAGACACACAGTTATTTTTGTGTAGCCATAGGCAGAAAGTGGAGGGAGGTGTTTCCTTTTGGAGGACTTGATTTCAACCATGTTTTGATATAGGAGCAAGTCAGTATTTGGGGAGGGAGGAGATGAGATGTGGGGAGAAACAAAATGAGGAAGATGGGGAAGGAATAGGTGCATTCAGACAGGCAGCAGCATAGGGAGTTCCTAGGTACAAGTCTCTGGTTTATGTTAAGCAGAAGCTCAACCTCCTGAATTCTGAGGAAAGTTTGTCCCCTTGGACCAGAAAATCCAGTCTAGACTGAAGCAATCTTCCACAGCCGAGTCGCAGATAGAAGCATTTTCCACAAAATCTTTCTCTAAATCCTCTCTTTCCCACAAAGTGCATGTTATCAGCATGTTCCTCCCTGACTGTTATGACCTGCGTTTTAGAGCAGGATGGGCTCATCAGAAGGAGGCACAGAGAAGCAGCTGCTTTTTCTCTGGTCTGATTTGGGGGTGCCAGTGAAGACTGTATTGAGGCTGGACATATGGTATCTAACCAAAGGATAAAATACTTGCCATTTGGAATTTTTGAATATGAGGCAAAGTTCAGGTTACCCTTCTGACAAAATCCAAGTTACAAAGGAGTGTTTTAAGCAGCTTGGAGAAAAGGAAAAAGGGGGTGCTAGCAGGTAGGACAACTTGATTTCTAACATATATGCCCATAAGAAGGCTGTGTGTGTGTGTTTGGGAAGTGGAGGCTCTGGCTGCATTGGCCTTGGAAGAACTTCCTGCTGCCACTGCCCTTGCCAGCTGAGGACCAGGGCCTGCCCAGTTGGGCAGGACTGGCCAATTCTGTTTCATTAGTGCAAGGCCGCAGCTCACAACATGCTACATGAAGATAAGATACCATTCGGTGCAGAAAATGGTCAAAGGACATTGCATTTCTGGCATATTACATAACATTTCTTGAAACTTAAAATCTCACAGCATTCTGGCTCTGGTATTAACAATCTGTTCAACACTCTCCACCAGCAGCTTCCTCAGCTGTAAGTTACTGAAGCCTAATCCATCTTGCTAGGCCTCCTCCAAGAGCTGGGTGACAATTAATGATGTGATGTCTGGGGCAACCTTCTGGCATTGTGTTGGACTGTTGTCTCTCCAGGGGGAAAGGAAAAAGCTTCCCAGGTGAGACCGTGAACTTCCCTGGCTGGTACTGAGGTCCCTAGAGGTGCAAGGTCCTCTGTAAGTTTGAAGGTTAAACAGGGCAGAAGTGAAAGCAGAGATGCAACATCAGGAGTGAATGTTGGGCAGAAGGTGTCACAAAGTCACAAAAAACTATCTATATATTACTTACCGTAATAAGAATACTTAGCCCAAGGTTTATTAAGCACTGATAGCTGTTAGGTTATAGCTGAGCAGATGGTATCAGACAGCAGTCCAAGTTTTTCATTTGCTTTTTGGGGCAAGAGTGTCTAGCAGCTTGTTTTATGGTTCTGGTAAGAGGTGAAGTCACTGTGTCTTGATGAATGAGAAGACCAATGATTCATTCATTTGAGGGCAGTCTTTGACTTATAGCTTTACCATCTGTTGCAGTCTTGCTGGGCTGGAAACTCTGAGGTATTGGCCAAAACCGCTGGCCTCAGCAGTGTCCCTGGAGCAGTCCCCCACGCGAGCAGGGTCTGCTGAACAGTTCAGCTGTGGCTTCATCAGAGCAGGAGGAAATTATGGAAAAGAGTTTTGTTTCCTGATAGACCTCTGGTTTGCAAAGTCAGGAGCTCTCTTTGGGAAGCAGGCTCCATGAGCTCTGAAAGCTATAGAGAAGTCACCAGCCCAAGTTTCAGGGCTGTGGTGGCTGGATTCACCATGTGTGTGCCTGGCGGGCATGCCTGGCATGCCAGAGACAGGCTGAAGAGGGGTAAATGAGAGTTCAGGAGACCCTAGGTCAGTTCTTTGCACTTTCCAGTTGTAACTGCACACAGACTGTGTTTGCAAGATGTAAATCAAGGGCACAGACTTTTTCCCTTGTGATACTGAGGGAAAATGCAGTCAGTTTTCGCAGGCACCTGAGATTCTCCAAGTACTAAAAACAGGTGATGCTGATGGTGGAGGTGGGGACTGGCACTGCAGTAAAGAGTGGATGTGAGAAGTGGATGGCCTTCAGCCTCAGAGGCACTAATGGGGACGCCAGCAGTGCCCTGCAGCCAGCGTGGCTGTTGAGGCCTGGCCTTGCTCACAGCTAGTGGCAGGCAGTAGCTGCAGTTACATGTCAAGCTGTTGCTTGGTCTTGGCTGAAGAGATGCAGAGAATGCCACAAACACAGAGTGTTGCTTGGTTTGGGTCCTGCCTTGAGGTTACTGAGGTGTGAGAAGCATAACGTGGTGCCCGTGACAGTATTTGGTTTCTGTGTTCCTGAGGGGAGGATGAAGCTCTCGCCAGTTCTCTTGCACTGCCAGTGTCCAGCAACCGAGATGTCCCCGGCCACATTTATCTTCCAGCAGTGTAGGAACCTACGAGTTGTCTTTGTTCACAGGTCAAGTTTGCCCAGACAGGAATGTGAGAGCTTGTTTGCCTTGTGCCTCACACTGTGACAAATGGCTTCCAGGGTTACCAGACCACCAGAGTCTACACATATTTTAATCTGCAGCATAGCTGAAAAATTGACAGAGGTTAAATGAGCTT
Organism: Rhynchotus rufescens; assembly: GCA_032273925.1. Taxonomy (NCBI): domain Eukaryota; kingdom Metazoa; phylum Chordata; class Aves; order Tinamiformes; family Tinamidae; genus Rhynchotus; species Rhynchotus rufescens. Next base: position 21,670 of record JAVCKT010029128.1, on the reverse strand, counting down.
GATGATAACTGGACTCCAAAGAAAGTGGTTGGAAAAGAGAAGCATAAGGAAGCAGAGCAAACACCATAGTAGTATGGAAGCTTTCTTGGGAGGAAAGAAATCACCTTTCAGATCCTGCTCCCAGAAGCACTAGGTCTGTTTTACAACAAGCACAAGTCTTCTTTAATAAGGCCTAGGGTTAGCAGGCAGCTCATTTTAAAATCCTGGAGGTTCTGGCAGATGGCAGGGTAGGAAGGGTGTTGGCAGCTCCTGAGCCCAGCCTTGATGTGATTGATGGTCCTATTGACTGGCCTCCCTCATTGAGGGGTAGATTTACTTCTTATCAGCCTTGACAGACAAATTACCCCATAATCCACCAGATATTATAGCTGATCTGTTCAAGCTGTGTATGCCAGGCCCACCAGGAAAGACCATGTTGTTTGGGAGGCCCAGACACAGCTTGAATCCCCTATCCGAAGTCCCTTTTCCAAGATGAGGTAGGCAGGTTACCATCTCTTCGTAGCTGTATTTGTTTCTATAGCTGACAGGATTTTGTTTTGTCTTAAATATGATTATTTTCAACCTGAGAGTTTAAAAAGTCTGGAGCATGGCTGGGCCCAGGTATTGTTTGGATGGATGAGAGGATGTAGTGTCTTCAATGTGACTGTTGGCTCAGCAGCCCCATGGAAGTTAAGTGCAGAGAGCTACGGGATTAGGGATACAGGTATTTCCAGAGCTGCTCTTGCAGAATTACCTGAGCAATTTCCCTGCTTCAGTGAGGAGCAGCTAATTTGTGGGAGGTTTTTCTTGACTACTGGGCTGGAATGCAGCTTTGATTACAATCTGCATGCAAGACGTGACTCTGTTTTGCGTACACCCTTCAGGTCATAGGCATTGGAGCTGGCCAGCAGTCCCGGATCCACTGCACACGTCTGGCTGGGGACAAGGCCAACCACTGGTGGCTCCGGCACCACCCACGCGTGCTCTCCATGAAGTTCAAAGCAGGTGTGAAGAGAGCAGAGATCTCCAACGCCATTGATCAGTACGTCACCGGGACCATTGGTGAGGTAAGGGCCGAGGAGCCACCCTAAAGACACCAGCTTCTGCCACCCAAAGCTGGAAGTGGAACCCAGCAAGGCCTCCTCATACCTAGGTCTTCCCTCTTCCACTGCAGCCATTCTTTCAACCCCAGAAAGAACATACCCTTTCATAGCTCACTTCAAAATCATTCAGAAGGTCTCCTGTGCAATAGGATGAGCCTTCTGTACCCTCCACCCATACTGAGCAGGTCCCGTTCTGGCTCCTCACTGGGTAGCTGGTAAGTGAACTTCAGGCAAGAGAGGCCCTGGTTAGTAGCTTTGATCGGTGTTTTGGAACTCAGCCTGTTTGAAGGTAACAATTTCTATTAGGACAAAAGTTGTCTGTCACCTTCCGCCCCACCTCAGTCCTTGAGTTTGTGTCTTGGGTGCCTCTGAAAGCACCACTGGCCCACATGCTGGAAGCTGCTCTGCACTTCCATACGCAGCACGGTTTCTTCTGACAGCTTCCCTAGCACTGAGAAAGAGTCAATGTCCCTGGTAATGTTTAAACTTCTGATGCCTCCTCATCCCAGCCCTCCTTTCCTTGTAAAACTGTTGTTTGCCTGTGTGGCATTTTGAATTCTGAGAATCCCTCTGACCTCCTCGTTACAAGCAAGAGTGAGACAAAAAAATCATATGCCCTTTTTAAGTATTAAAAGTCAAGAGCTCAACTAGGGGCTTAGCAAATCATGTCTGAGTGCAGCTGCTTGTTTAAGAGTAGCAGAACCGGAGCTGTGGCTGTTTCAGAAGGTGAATCATAAACCAGGCTGCCTTGTCATGTGTTAAGTCATCTACCAAATCCCGTTGGTGTGCGTGTGTGCTGGCATTTACAGAGCAGCATACTGCAGGCAGCCAAGCAGAGCATCTTGTAATTAAAGGGGAAGGAAAATCCTCCAAGGGGCGAGGAGGGAAAAAACAGAGTTAAAAGGATGAAAGCGGGGAAAAAGCCAACTGGAGTAATGTGTTCCTAGCCTCGCTTGGGATTTTCCAGTCCCTTGCATGGAGCTGCCAGCAGCAGAGCTGTGGGCGGACATGGCCAAGGTGGGGGGCTGGCGGAGGCGGCGCTTGGGGCTGAGCGGGCGCCGTGTCCCGGCAGGATGAGGAGCTGCTCAAGTGGCAGGCGATGTTCGAGGAGGTGCCCGCGCCGCTCACGGAAGCCGAGAAGAAGCAGTGGATCGGCAAGCTGACGGCCGTCTCCCTCAGCTCCGACGCCTTCTTCCCTTTTAGGGATAACGTCGACAGAGCTAAACGGGTGAGGTCCTGGCAGGGCCAGGATAGCAGGGGGACTCGTGAAACATCTGCACAGCTTGTGCTTTTGTTTAAATGTTGTGCAGACTGCTGGGGAGCTGCGCTGCACTCAGAGTGCTGGCTAGAGCAGCATGTCTTGGGAGAGATGTTTCTGGTTCTTACTGCTCTCATAGGGGCAGTAATTATCCAGCCATCGCTCAGTTTGTTGATTAGGGATGGAAAGAGTATTGAAGTTTATTAAACTGCTTAAGAATAACAAGACAAAGCCTGCTGCTTCCAGAGGAACCATTTTACTCATTGCTGACCCAAGGGGAGAGCTGTCTGCTCATGTGAGGATCTCCCCTGTGACTTGCTTTGGGCAATGGAGGCCTCTGTTTGTTCAGCACTTAGTAGAGTGGGATTTGGTGAAAGACTGGGGCAGGCAGCTGCTTTTGGGGGGATTTTGCTTCTTCATCCTCTAATCCTTCCACTTACTGTTGCCTCTGTTCAGAGCGGAGTTCAGTTCATCGCTGCCCCATCCGGCTCGGCTGCCGACGAGGTTGTGATCGACGCTTGCAATGAGCTGGGGATAACTCTCATTCACACCAATCTGCGGCTGTTCCATCACTGAGTTTGCCCCAGGCTGTTGGGGTCCTTCCCTGGTCACAGTCTCACCAGCAGAAGTAACTGGAGTATCACCAATTAAATTGGGAAGCACCTGCAGTCTGTGTTTAGCAAGTATCGCATGATCTGTAAATGAGATCCTTCCCTGTTGCTACCAGAGAAGGAAGGTGCAAGAAGTTGGCCACTAATGTAGAACTAAATCTGTTTTACAAATAAACATGCAGTCTGTAGCTATATGGAGTCTTTTGTCTCATGTCATCCAAATATTTTGTCTCCTCAGGTAGAAGAAAGTTTCTGTTTATTATGTAGTCCTGACTTCAGCACTTCATTAGAAACCCTGTGGAATGATAGGAAAGCCTGGCTTGGAGCCAGCTTCTTAATTAACTGATAAAAATCTGGGTTGTAAACTGAACTGAGCCCCTCCGTTCCTTGTTTTTATTTTTTCTTTCTTTTCCCTTTTTAATGCCAGCGGGGGTAGCTTTATCCAGGTGCTTCTAATCCATTATCCCTTTCCCTCCTCAAGGAGAGGGGAGTGGGTCCTTTGTCCAAGGCAATCTCTGATTTAGTGCTCTGAAACCTGCTGGGGACACATGCCTTGGGTGAGAGAGGCAGGGTCAAATGGCTTTCTCGAAGGTAAAGACTCATTGCTGCGAGCTTGACATGCTTGTTCCCATACCCAGAGAGTTCAGTGCAGGGTTCAGACAGGCATCTGGGAAACATCTTGCCTGAAGCTGCTTCCGTTCTCCGTGGTGCACAATTTGCATTAAGCAGATTTTGAGCTCTGATTAGAAAAACAAAGTACAAATCTGGAGCGCAGGGAGATGAATAAAGTAACTGCCCAGGCACGTTTTTTGCTGGCAAGGGCTGTAACCATTTCAAAGAGCTTTTTTTTGGTTCAGTTTAATGAAATCTGCTTGGTTTTGGCAAGAAGCAGCCCCCAGTTTTGCAATAAACGCTTCTGTCATAGCTCTGATCTCAGCTGGTACCAAACTGCCGCTCTGAGCTTGGTCCCTTTGCTCAAGCAACAGCAGGGGCACATAGATCCGTGGAAGGAACAACCAACCCTTCCACAGTGTGCTGGACAGTGGCATCTTGTGCTATTTGATGTACACAGGCACGGGCCTGCACACTTACCTCCCAGCTTTCCCCACCTGGTCCTCATCTCCCTGTGCTGGTAGGTCAGTGCATGAACCTTGGCTGGAGGCTGAACAGCAGCCTACAGTGCTGGAGCAGGAGGAGGTGAGAAGGTGCCCCATGTTCAGGTAGGTGCAAGCTGGAGACCATCTCAAAGTAATGCTGGCTGCCTAAAGGCCTCTTCAGCACGTTGGGAAGCTGAGGCCAGAACTTGTGCACAAACAGAAGCAAGGCTTCACAAACGCTGCCTGCCTTGGCTGCCCCTCTCCAGGTCCGGCTCCTAGGGGCACCCGCAGTGGCTGCCAGGGACCTAGCAGCGATGCTGAGGGTGGTTTCTGCCTGCCGCGCTGCCGCCACGCAGTGCTGGAGCTGTGAGAGCCTCATCCGTGCGGGCGGAGGACGATGCCAGAGAAGGTCGAGGCTGCAGGAGCTGGGGCCTTGGCACTGCCCGGAGGTGGGGAGCTGGGCCTAAAAGGTGAGCGCTGGGCTCCTGCTTTTGCTGTCTTGTCCTCCCAGCAAAGAGCACAGGGCTGTTCCTTGACCTGCATTCCTGCCTCTTTCATCTAGACTAGTTCAAGGCAATGCAAAGAGCCTTTAAATACTTCCTAGAGCATATGAGCAGTTGAACAGGTTGCAATCCACATGCTGCATTTTCCTTAACACGTTCCTTAACTTGCTCCTCTTGCCCTCCTCACTCTTAGGCCTCAGGTCCCGCTCTGCTGCTGTTATGGCCTGAAAAGGAGCCTTCCCTTCTCTTGCTTTCTTTTCTGAGCTCTACAGGAGGTTATTTCCGAGTGCCTGGGTGAGGCAGAGCACCGAGGACGATGGTGACCTGAAATGAAAGCGGTGCGTCGCACTGCGGCTCATCGGCCGGCTGTGTTAGCCCCGGCTCTGGCTGCCTGCTTGCTTTCCGTGATGATGTTTTCCACAGTGTATCCTTATTTGGAGTCCTTCCCGTTTTTATTAGCTTGCAAATTACAAGTTGGATTTCAAGCTCTCTTCTGCTTTTCCATTTCTCACATGCCCTTTCTGTCGCCCTTTTGATGGTAGCTGGTGCCTATCAGCATAACCTGCTGTCAGATGCCCTCAGGCATCTGTTAACCTCTTCTCTGTCCACCTCTTCTAAAGCACTGGCTAAAATAGAGATCAGTAATAACAAGCACCTGGCCAGCCCCTGATTTATTCCTGTTTATCATTTACCATTTGTTTGCTGTCCTGATTCAGTCTTCTGATGTAAGTTAATAGGTACTGACCTTCCAGGGAAGATTGCTGCACGTGATGCTAGTAAATGTCTAACCAAGCATGGTTGGGATCTCTCCTGGGGTTTGTGGCCTTGCTTCCTTCAGGAGCTGATGAACTTGCAGTCCGTGCAGCACATCTTACAGCACCATAGAAGGATGTTCTTATCTCCTTAGCTGCCAGCGGGGCCCTGAGATAAGCTGATGTGCAGAGGTCCTGCAGAGGTAGGAATCATGCCTGAGCATCCCATGTCTCCAGCACAAAGTCCTGGGCTACTTGGTCTTGCTTGTCCAGTTTTGGTCCAACACGAGGCCTTTGGCCTAGTTCCAGGTGTGAGGTAAGCTCCCTGTAATGTGCCCTAAAGGTGGCTCATCCCCAAGGCTGCTGTGGCAGCTTCAGCCAGCCTGACGCCTTCCTCCTGGGGGACAGTGTGTGAAGCCAGCGCCTGAGCAGCAGCTCTTCCAGGCAGGAGCTGGGAGAGTGTGCAGGGCTCCAGCCACCGCCTCAGGCTGCCCCTCTCTGCCGCGCCGTGAGGTTCAACCTGGAGCTGCCCAAGTCCCAAAGAGGGGATCCAGTCCCTGCTGGTAGCAAGTCCCTGCTGAGACTGGAGCAGGAGAGCCCTGAGCTTTCCCTGAGCACAGCGGGCCAGATCAGCAGCGCTTTGTATGAGAAGGGTTGTTCCTTAGTTCCTTTAGAGGTATCATGATCTCTTGCTGAGCTGGATGAATGACTTTTCCCTTTGATATCTGCAGTGATTAGGAGCTGACAGCAGAGCTCTGCTTAGTAGCCATTTTCCATAGCAAAGGGCACGTGTCTCTTCACAGGCAGGTACCAACTGAGGGGACTGGAGCTGGTTTTGAAGAGTAGGCTGCTGACGAGCTCCGTTTTGCACGTTGCCATATGGCATCTTGCCCCTGGCAGGTCCCTTGCTGGCAGAACAAGAGCAGCTTCCAAACGTGTGCAAATGAACAGAGGGCAGGGTGGAATCAGCCCCAGCTTCCATGGGGGAAGGAAAAGGAAGTCCTGCTGTAGATCTGTGGAGTGGGTAGCAGCGGATTTTCTTTCCTGCCTGTCCTGACTCTGGTTGATCCTGACAAGTTGTATCTCGAGCTGATGCTGTGTGTTATCCAGGAAGACAAACCAGGTGGAAATATTTCTCCTTCTCCTTTGGAAAAGAACAGCTCAAAGGCTAAGACTGTCTTCTAAATGCTGCTAGGCTTGGCGTGGCTGCAAGTGCCTTGTTTGGCCGAGAGCTCCCCACCACGCAGGGCAGACCCCTCTCCTCCTCCTCCTCCTCCTTCTCCTCCTCCTCAGCAGCCAGGAGCAGCGCAGAGCTGCCCCTGCCCCAAGCAGGGGCCTGAGCCCTCCCCTGGCACAGAGGCCAGAGCTGGGGGGTGACCCCTTCCCGCAGCCAGGGCAGCCCCACAGCTTCTCTGTCTCTGCGCAGCGCTGCTGATCGGTACCAAACACAGCTCAAAAGGAGAGGTTTAGCCCCACAACAGAACCAGCCAGCATTATACGGGTAAGCAGTAAACAGACTTTCTGTCAGTAATGTAAACCCTTACGTCTCCAGGCATGGCTAAGCCCCTGCGGAGAGCTTAGGCGACTGCCCTGGTTAAAGCACTTTATCCCATAGTACCTACTGCAGGGAGAGGGAAGGGTGGTTGTTGCTATGAGATTAAAGTGAGGTGATGAGATGGACCGTGACTTGGGATGCGCTCAGGCAATTCCTGAGTGTCTGCAAAGTGAATTACTTAGTAGCAAAGTGACTAAGCTGGATCTTTGCAACTGGTCTCTGGCCCAGCATATATAACCTCACTTGGAAATGAGGAATTAATAGAACCAATTCTGACAGGATATTATTTTTCTGTGTCTTAGTCTAAGCTGTTTTTAGTTTTCATGTATTTTAGGTACTCATTTGGCTCCTGAGCATTGCTTGGATTGAACTGATTTCTACTGCAATCATTTTACTATTTGCAAATGTTTTGGTTGCTCTATAGATAGCAATCTGTGAAAACAACTGCCATGTGTGTTTCTCATGTCAAGAAGCCAAATTCTATTTTCATTCTATGCTTTATTCAATCTGGAGAAATTCAGTGACTTGAGCATACAGCAATTTCGTAGCCAGGAGAGGAATTTGGTTTGAGGAATCATGACAAGAACCTTCAACGTACTGTATTTGCAAAGCTTGCACAGGTTTTGTAGAGCTGGCAGCATAAGCTAGAACATCTTAATGGTAGTTCTGAGCATTGTAATCAAAAGTAGCTTTGAAGGGGCTTTCATTTGGCCTTTTTTCTCCCCCTCACACTATCAAGGTAGAAACAGATTTGCAGGCGCGCCGGTTGCACTCACTACTGTCTAAATCACCTGAGTTATGGCTTTTACTTCCATTTGCCACATGGCAAACGGAGACAGAAGAGTTGGGAGTTGAAGGGTGAAGTAGCACAACCTCTAAACCCCTTCAGATGCTCATGTATGTTTTCTTCCAACAAAGGGACTGCAGAGAGATGGAGTCTGGTCCTCCTCCTTCACTGTGGAGGCAAGACATGGAGCAGGGGCTGGGAGCCACCGACTCCCCCCTGGAGCAGAAGGGCTGCAAGCAGAGCTTGCTTTTGATCCCATCTGCCTTCAAGCATGTGCCTGGCCTCAGTGCCTGGGACAGCTCAAATATTTATAATCAAGCATGGTCTCTGCATTTGAGCATCTAGGCAGATGAGGACCAGCCCTTTGCCTGCATTCCCATGCAGCACGGGGCTATTTTCCTTTCCCTCCTCCCATTCCCACAAAGCTGGCTCTCTGCCTCTTGCAGCGTGGCATACATACTCAGAGGGTCTCTGTGCTCTACAGGGGCATAGGGGGACAGCTGGAAGTCTTTAAGCAACAAACATTCTCTTGAGGTTTACTTCATGCTTCAGAGAGATGTTTGTTCCATCTTGTTTCAAGGCACTGTTACTCCAGATCAGAATAAGGGTCTTCTTCCTAGATTCCACAGTAGTAAAGAGAATCACTTAAACTACGTACCTGGTTTGTAAATCTTTTTATTAAAAGAGTTGGGTTTTTTTTTCTTTTTCAACAGTAGTAAAGCTTTGGCACTTACAGTATAAAAATAACCACTGATCATAATTACACCAAATTCCTCTTTGTCAACTGCATACTAAGAGTCTTCAATACATTTTATTCCCATATAAAAACACTTGAAGGTCAGGGGAACAAAATTGATAAATAACAGTATGAGATACAAAGATACAGCTAGAAAAATACTAGGATCATTAAGAAAGAATTAGGACTGTGCATATTTTAAATATCACAGTGATGGGTTTTGCTGTTCCTATCTTATTGCTTGCTGCACGCTTATGTGAAAGCAGAAGTGTTTGGTGGACTTTCCTATGTCTAAAATTCAGTAATGTCATCCTTATATTTGTTTGTAGGCCATGGGAACCTTTAATTTTTACACCCCTGCTTCCCCCTTAATATTTTGATCTCCCACCAATTTGTGATTTAATATCTCCCCACATTTTTTTTCCCTTTAGATTTGAAAATACTGACTGGTATTGAACACTTTGAGCAAAAACAAGGCAATACACTGCTATCAATCATGAGAAAAGTCTGAAACACTCCAAGAGTGGCGCTTGGAGAAGCTGTGAGTTGAGCTTAAGCTGGGAAAATGGCTCCAAAGCCAAGGGCCATTTTGAAAGATGCACTTTGCTAGCATCACTCCAGTTTGGATGGTAAATCGTGGCAGATGGGTATCTATGCTTTGGTTTGTCTGTTGCCATTGCCGCAAGAAGTCTTGCTGGTTGTTACTTTCCCCGTGGATGTTGTGTGTCTGCCTGTACATCTAGGGGCATGAAACACTCAATGGGGCAGTTGACGTTCTGTCGGGAGGGAAGGAAATCGGTTAGTGCTCTGTCCTGGCAGGGCAGACACTCTTGTGTGGTGGTTTTCACTCAGAATCGGTGCCAGCTTGTGCAGCTGTTTAGCTTTTCCATCCAAGCATGCAGTGAGGACAAGTGAGGACTAGGAGATAACTACATGCACTGCTACCCCCTCAGCATGCAGGCACATCCCAACTTCAAGTCTGCAACAGCCTCAAAGGTCCCACCCGTGAGAAGAGCAGTGAACACCATGCTTAGAAATGAGAGCTCGAGCTGCAGCTCGGAGGACATCAGGTTCTTCTGAACCAGTGGAAAGCTGCATCCTGCTGTGATCCTTTGAGCCTCACACACTCACATGTTTGTGCCGTGATAAGGGAGGGCAGAGGGGCAGTATACTCACTGTGTTTGTAGCCTGGTGGTATCTCTGTGTAAACTGTGTGTAGGTATGGCCAGCAGAGCCTTCAGGGGCCACCTCCACGCTGGGTCTGCGGCAGTTGTCACAACGCCAGCCCTGGGGAGACAGAATGCATCAGTCAGACTGCGCAGCTGACAACTGCCCAGGAGTTGCTGCCACTGTTCGTACACATGGGTACAATACCCAACACCCATGAGGTTGCTCCCATGTGGTACCAGACACACACACCCCAGGTCCATGTCCCTCTAATTGCTTCTGCTCTTGTACCAATTACTTTGCCCACTATAAGGGCCTGTTGTGGCCAGTGGAAACCATATGATCTGAAACCCAACAGTCTTAAGATACCCCTCAGACACAGCCCCCCCTGCCCATTGCAGCCCGCCCAGCCCCTCCTGCTTACCTGCTGTCCTCCGTAACAAGTACAGGAGCAGATGGCCCCAAAGTATTCCTTCTGCCACTGCTCTCCCACTTGGTACATCTTCCCATCATCATAGCACGTGGTCTCATCTGTGGAGAAGCAGGCACAGCTCAGCTGCATGGTCTGTGCTTGGCTTTAAGCAGTAGTGGCACAAGGTGGGGATCAGAACAGCTGGCTCGGCCCCAGCTTTAGCCTTTTGGCCAGAGGTTCATGGACTGGCAGAGGGAACGCTGGTCATTTTTATAGCTCTCTAGACACTTTGAAGTAGGAGCTGAGGATATTTGCCTGACGGGAGCAATGCAGTTTCATTTATATTACCAAGGCTAGAGGATGCTCAGGTGACAGGCGCTGCAAGTGTTATTCATTAGGGTGATCTCCCCCACCTACTATGTTAACATGTCCCTTTCTTGTGGCTCCAGGGCCAAACAGTGGGTGCAGAGAGTGTAATCTTAACTAACAAATTAGGATTTTCTTTTTTTTTAAGCTAGAGAATATGAGTTTCATGTCTCCAGTTCTCACAAGAGCCGCTTCAATCTGCCACTCCACAAACATGAATCAGACATGCTGATTCTCTGCTCACTGCAGCAGCAGGACCCAAATTTAATCAGAAGTCAGGAAAAGGTGACACTTCCTGCCTGGGAGCTCCATTAAATTAACATCAGAAAGTGACTTACGAGGTTCACACTTGAATTCTCCCTTTCCATTTCCCAGGCAGGTGCAGCTCATCATCTGGCCATTCTCTCCCTGTCGGTCCCACTTCTCTCCAATCTTGTAGTTCACACCATTATCATGGCACCACTCTGGAGAAGGCAGAAAAACAAGACAGGAATTATTCCACACACTGCAGTGACTAGCAGAAGGAAAACTGCTGTTTGAGGAATCAAAAACAGAGGGGGTAAAAGAATCTTTTGAGTTTGTGTAAATCCCAGGGAAGAAATCCTGCTGGGAGTAGTTTCAGCTCCTGGAACATTTAACTATCGAGTACTGGGGAATGGGTAGAGACTGTTAGGGAAAGACTAAGCGGAATGTGACAAAAACCAAGTCGGGGAAAAAGGCTCACTAACAAGAGGGAGAAAGGAATTTAATAGACCTAGGGCAGCAAGGGAGAAGTTAAATGCCTTTTTTTTTTTTTTTTTTTTTAAATGATTAAGTACCCAGTAAAGTTATATCACACAGGATGCATAACACAATGGTAAATCATGTGTACTGAATAATGAAATAAAATCAGTCCTGTAGAAAAAGTCTTTCCCTGCAGTCACTCCTCTGAGCATATGTGAAGTGCAAAAATGTCCTTTCTTTATTTTACTCTGTATCTTAAAAGCACAATTTAAATTAATTGGATGTGATGCATTAACCACTCAATTGCTGACTTTTATTTATCCTCTTATATGGAAGATGTTTTTTCATATGAACCACAGTCCTAAAATTTAACACAAAAATTCAATGCCGTTGCAATGGAGTTGCCTCCTTGACAGAGCTTCAAAGAAATACTGACAAAAAGAGAGAACAGGCTCTGCAAGATGCTTTGCAAAGGCTGTCTGCAACACAAAACAGACTCTAGTCTTGCTCTTATATTCACCGAAATGCACACAGGTCTCTCTCGCCCACTTACAATGATGTATATAATGAGGAGATGAAGATTCAACCATAATTCAATAGTCAAAGCTGTCTTGTTAAATAACTACTCAGATTCTTTTTTCTAGGCATCTAGTTTATCTCACTTTTACACATTAGCTAGACTTACCTGGCACGGATAGGGAAAATAAGAGAAATATTTAGCTTTGGTGAAGAAGTCATTACATATCAATACAATATTGATTGTTACTGATGCAATGAATTTGCTATTACTAGATAAGCTGCATAGCTCAGAAGTGACCAAATTTTTTCATCACTGTCAGCGATGGAAAAATACCAGTCTGGTTCAAAAAACTAAGAGCCTGCTTTCATTTGCTTCATGTTTGGATCAGATTGGCTCTGTCAAACATGCTATTAGAGCTCAGAGAGATGGATGGTGGAAAGCAAGCTACTCACTAGAAGAATCACATCTGAAATGGCCACTGCCAAAGCCTAGACACTGGCACCAGAGCTTGAAGCCAGTTTCAGATAATCGCTCCCATTCCTCGCCAATGGAATAGAAGGAGCCAGTGAAAGTATCGTAGCAGGTGTCATCGGTCGGCTGGTTCAGTCCTTCAGACACTGAAATGAAAAGAGAAGAAACGGGTATTAAACACAGCAGCAGAAATAACTAAAACTATGTTTTCTATGTGTTTTCTTTTTTTTTTTTTTTCCTTTGTAATATCCTGGTACTAATGGAGCTCCCCAATGGGCACATACTTGATGGCTCTGTCAGCAGCTCAGACACCCGGTGATTTCTTTTCCATTTGCATGTGTCAGAGCAGCTAAATGACAAAACCTGATACGAAGGCTATTTTCACTTCGGTTTGCTGAGCTCCAAGCAAGTGTGAGTTCTTGGCTTTGCTGCTGAAGAGCAGCAACCTTAGTCTGTTTTTAAGAGAAGTATCCTGTGAAGTGCTGGGAATGCTGTGAGGTTGGTAGGCGCAGATGCACATCTAGGGGCAAGTAACGGACAAGACGGAGCAGTGGAACTGGCTGCCTGTGTCTTTGCATCTGCACGATGAGGTATTGTGACAGCAGGTGCCCACTGCTTGACAGGAATCTGACACCAACATAATCCAGTACTGAAAAGCAGCAAATACCTCATCTTGCACTATCTCTTGGACACCGTCTGGAGAGGAATATGTGGAGCCTCAAAGCACTGCCTTGGTGATTAGGCAAGAGAAGATGAGGTAAGAGCACTAGTGTCACCACCAGGGTGCCACAGCTTTCTGAAATCAGTGGCCCTCACAGACCATTTGGTCCATCCTCTACCTTCCATGTGTTTTGCTGTGTCTGACAAAGCTTCCTGAACTGTCCTTAAACTTGGGAAGCAGGTTGCTTTGGGTAAAGGAAATGATACAGAGACAGTCAAAGCTCATGCTGATGCCACAAAGCTTTTACCTACCAGTATTGCCAACTGTGACCACCTCCTCCAGCACCTTCTGTTTCCGGTGATCTTTCAAAGCTTCCACTATGATGTTGTAGGTGGCCCCCCTGGTAAGGCCAGTGAGTGTGGCACTGGAGGAAGTGCCAGGAACCCTGAACTGCAATGACAGGCAATGCCAAGTTACCAGGGAGGAAGAAGTGATTACTTTTTAGCTTGCAGAAGGATCTCAGGAAAGGCTGGCTGTTCAGGGTGACTTCTGTGGGGTACACAGCGCCAGCCCATTCCTTCCTCACGTCTACATGTTCAAACAAGAGAGCTAAACTTGAGTACCCTAAAGAAGGTTTCAAAAGCAGTGTTATCTCCATTTTAAGAACACAGAAAGCAAAGCAGAAGGGCATCTCTGGCTTAGAGGAGCAAGACTTTAGTCTTTGAAATCCCCAAAGTGGTCTTTACTGCCCTTTCCATGGTGAAAGGCTGACACAGTCAGTGTTTCTGGGGCTTTGTCTTTTACAGGTTTTATCCATTAGCCTCTTTCACGAGAGGAGCATTTAACTTTCCTGCCCTTCCAGCTACACGTTAACAGGACTTTAAGACAACTCCAGCTGCCATCTCCTTAACACAAAGGGCTGGAATCTCAAGAGAAAGCAGCTACTGTAGCAAGTCTAACACTAAACGTGCTGAGAAAAGACAGTTCAGTTAGTTACCTGTAAAGTATCTTCATCCTGGCTGACTGGCTGACATGAGATGATATATTCAGTGCTCTCCAGCAAGGGCCTCCAAGAGATGGTTGTCTGAGAGAGGGCTTCTTGACCTGTGGTATCATTGCGCCTGGGCCCTCGAGAGTGAGGGTACGAAGGTTCAACGATGATTGGCACTTGGTAACCAGGGATTTCAATTTTTTCATCTACATTAGGTGGTTGCCGTCCCGACCCAGGCCTAAGGGGAGACGCTGTAGTGGGTACAGGCCGCCTGTAGCCGTGTTCCTCAAAGAAGACTTGCTGACCCTGGTGTCCTATTGTCTGGGGGTGCCCAGACGTGCCTGGAAGTTGGATACCGTTGCCATTGTCATACCTATTGTTAGTGAGGTAGGGGGTCCTCTCGTCAATGGAAGGTACGTCGAGAATGTCGGGTTGATTGGGGTGTGGTCTGGTAATCAACGTGGGAAGATCATCTAGCCAAAGAAAGGTTAGAAGCCGTAAAGCAAAGCATGGTGAACAGCTGCAGTGGAGGCTCTGCACCCCTCCAAGCATCAGAGTTGAACATCTTTCCAAGGTGCAACACACTTTTTATGATCCTGCAGTGAATGTTGTGCAGCTAATGATTTCTAGCTATACATACATTTATATATGTTATATAAATATATATATTTCATAGGAAGGCATAAGAAGTGTGCGGGTATGAAATTTTCATACAGTTGAGTATACTGCACCCAAAGATGCCACTGATGCTCAAACTAGAAGGCATAAAATTGCAAGAGATATTCACAGATTATCCATTATCCAGAAAAATCCCTGGTATGCAGCTATAGACTGGCTCCTAGATCACATTTGCATCTTCAGCTCTTATTTTGCTTGTCAAAGGTATCTCTGTCTCATACTGCAGAAGGGGGCTGAAGAGAGGCAATAAATATTTAATGGACAATAAATTAAGGGATCCCACTTTTGATGCCATCATGAGCTAGAAGAAAATATAAACATTTATCTTAATTAAATTATAAATTAGGTACCTAGGCAAGTAAACACCAAGCAAACTGTTCTGTTCCAAGTACCTAAATGCAGTCAAACATGATTCTAATAATTTAGAAAACTTGCCTCCTGTAGTCAAGAAAATTCTCTTTATAAATACTATTTGACCAATGAGAAAAATTCCATGGTTTAGGTGGCATGAACAGGACATTTTAGATAATACTATTTCGGTCCTGTGACTGTGTTCTCTAAGCGGAAGACATCACCCTCTTTTACAGGCACACAACAAACCAGAGCTTTATTTTACCTGTCCTTTTTCTGCCAATCAACGGCTCACTCTTTTGATTGTTCTTCACAGCAATAACATAGATGATGTATTCAGTTCCTGGTTCCAAACCTAGGGAAAGAGAACATAAAACAACCTTGTATTTGAACATGTGTAGGGCAGGGACTCTTACAATAAGACGGAATGAAAGTGAGCTAGTCCCTTCCCTGCAGTGGCACGACCCTTTGCTACACCTGCTCAGCTGCATACCTGGCCTATCTGCACTAGGTAAGAGACCTGGGGGGCATTCACAGAAGGGAGCTCTTTAGTTCCATCCTATTTGCTTGTTCCCGTTTAGGAGGAGAAACACAAGCTCTGCAAAGTCTTCTCCTTCAGGTACTAAGATCCAAACTGCATGCGGCTCTATCTGCCTCTCATTCGACCTGCCATCCCACATACTATGGTCAAAGAAAAGCAACTCCCAAGCTTAAAAGATTTTTGCCAAGCTCAGGTGAACATCTCCCAGACAAAGCACAGACACGTACCAGTGATTGTAGCCTCTGTGGTGCCTGGCCGAGGACGAGGCGTAAGCTCCTTGGGTGGTGAGCCAGGTTTCTCATACCTGATGATATAGCCTGTGATCTTGGCCCGAGGCGGCTGCCAAGCAGCCAGGAGGGAGTTGCTTGTGGTTGTGAGGAAGTTCAGGTTAGAAGGAGCATCAATAGCTAGGGGAAAACAAAAGCAAAGAGGTCAAATGCAGTAACAGCATCCTTCACCCTGACTGCATCTTCTGCAAACAAGGTCACCCTTTTCAAACTCAGAAGATCCTGCTCTGTCATATCAGGTAACATGTGATCAGAGGCAAGGATATGAACATATTGTTGTTGACTACATCTAATTACTGTGCATTAAAATAAGCAGGAAAGACAGATAATATCATTACCAGTGGAGGCATCAATCACTACTGGGGAACTGCGTGCATTCTCGTTCAGAGTGTAAAGGTAGATCTTGTAGTCATTGCCAGGTTGCAAGCCTGAAGTGAGAATGTAAATGTTAGCTTTTCCTTGCAAAAAAATACATAGCAACGTACTAGCAGCTACTATGGTTGTTACTGCTGAAGGGGTTTTTTTTTGGATGTTTTGTAAAATAAGTCTGAGGAAGCCACTCAGAAAGGGCATCAGAATGCCTTTCATCAACAACTTCTCGAAGAGCAGACTTATGACTCAAATGTTTCCCACCTTTTTTTGCTGTATTTCTTTCATAAAAGAAATTTTACAATGCAAGAACCCAGCATATCATCTGATATCAGTTCAGAAACAGCCGCTTGCTTAAACATCTCACTTACCAGTGATAGTGTAAGTCCTAACGTCAGGGCTGATGGTCCTTTGAATGGGTGTCTGACCACCTGCTGGAATGGCATCAACTTGAAAGCCAGTGATGGTCTCAGTCTTGGTTCTCCAGGTAATGGTGATGGTTGTCTCAGTGGCATCTGTCACACGGGCCCTGCGAGGGGGACTCACATCTGCATAAGAAGCAGCCTCTTGTCAGTACCCTGGGCATAGTGAATCTCAACAATTTTGTTTGTAAAGGAGTTACATAGAGAGCCCCTCCTCTTGGTACAACACATTTCATCTCTGCCTGTGGGCCCAGCACCCAGCACAGAACCAACTGGTCATTCAGAGTGTCACTGCTTACTTTCAAGAGTGGTGACCACTCCCTGGGCTGGTCGGCTGGTCAGAGAGTCCTTCAGGGCATAGACACTCACTTCATACTTGGTTGCCACCTAGAATGGAGAAAGTTATAACATGTTATGAGAAGAACCTGACCCAGCAGGAAACATTCCCACCCACATTCATTGTTTGGTGGAACCACCACTCCTCAGTCACCAGTTACTTATGAAACCTTGAGACAATCCAATTAACGCCATAATTATTCCCACTTCTAGTAAGCAGGAGATTATGGACCCTGATGAACAGTGCTGTTTAGAATATTAGCACTGCATATATGTGCAAACAGGACCAGAGCAAACCCTGGAAGAAAGCTGCTACCCCAAAATTGAGATCTCTGTGCTTCAAAGCTAATTATTCAGGAAAAGCTGACTTAAATCCTGGTTTTTCCTGCTATGATAAAGTGTTCTTGCTTCAAGAAAAGAGAATGGTGGAAATCACAGCAAGGTCTTTACTCCTTAACTGCCTCAAACCAGGAGTCCACTTAGAGTGCATCTGAAAGCTTGTATTTGAAAATGATTCACAAAACTCCTTAAAAACAGATCAGTAGCTTTAAGACAGCAGGAACCACAAAAGCACTCATTTTCAGCTTTTTCCAGTATAGGGACTTCTGAAGCATTTCCAGTAGAGAACATGACTATAAGTGATTTTAACTTACATTTTCCAAATGCCTTAGAAATACAATGCCTGAGCAACAGACTGACAGAGCTTTCCATATAAGAGCTTGAAAGCCACTGCATTAGGACATTTTATCTGACCTCTCATGAAAGAGAGGCTAAAGTGTTTTACTGCATTCCTGGTGATTTTAAAGCTGATGATCAGCATTTGATTAAGGCACCAGCCTCCCCTAAACGAGGAAGTGGAAGAATGCAGACTGAGCAGGCTAATTCCTTGTCTTGTAACAGCTGCGATAACACTCAGCTACGGCTGACAACTAGTCTGACTCCAGCCAGGCCCTAAGGAGCTGTAATGATCTACTCCAGCTGAAGTTCCTGACCCAGGTATTTTAACTGAAAGGAATTTTAAATTGCTTCAGGTTTTCTCAATATTTCCTTCCCACAATACAGTCTGGAATAGACACAGTAAAAAGTTACCATTAATCCAGAAACAGCAGCAGATGTACTGTCTGGAGAAAGGTTGATTTCTTTCATGGGACCAGTCTTTTCTTTGGGATTCACTCTAACTCTGTAGCCAGTGAGACGAACATTTGGTGCGTTCCAGTTGACTGTAAGACTGGTGGGAGTTACCTGAGTAAACTTCACGTTTGTTGGAGGAGGAATTGCTGCGAAAAGTCAGGATTGGCACACAGTTAGTTTGAAGACAACAATCTCAGGTAAAGCAATAATCTTTCCTGAATGTGAAACAGTTCGAGGCCTGAAATACCTGGGCAGAAGTGGTGTGGAAGTGGACAAGATATTCAAGAGGAGACTTCCTAATATGTGATAAAACTGAAATATGGATGTGTTTGTGTTTCCAAGCAGGCAAGTAACCCTGCTTGCCATGATATAAGGCAAAGGCTCTGGGAGGTGATTACTGCACATGGGCCAGACTGTTTTAATAGTTATGCCTGTCTCTGCTCTTTCTCACACAGCTATTAGCTTAGCTCTGCTTAACTTGCCCATCTCCACTGACTTCTTTAATGTGATTGATTTACAAAAGGAGGTAGGAAGCAGGCTCAGAAACTGCAAAGAGGGCACAAAAACACTGCCAAACGCAGAGAGTAAGCTTTTGCAGCCACTTAAAATCAGTGTAAACTACTAGTCAAAGAGAAAGGCAATGGAAAAGCCCAGCTATGATAGCCATCAGTAAGAGTCTGGTCATGAGCTAATATATCTGATATCTTTTTAAAAAACTGCTCAGCTTAAAATGAATAGAACAAAATCCAATTAAATGTTTTCTTGCCTTACTACTTGTAACCCTCAGGCTGCAAATAGGGAAGAATATATTTTATCACAGTATCCACTGTGGTAAATCCAGTTGCTGTGAAGTTTCCTACATTTGTAGAGTGGAAGCAAGACAATTCTCCTTTGCTTTTCTCAAAGAGAGCTTAATCCAAAGCTCTGGAGACCCAGTGGAAATTAAGTGACTTCAAATGCTTCTGAACAGGCCCGCAAAGGGCAAACCAGCAAGAATGGCATTTAAATATCATTTGCACTCGTGGCAGGCAGTTAGCCAGCTCAGTCATTCTGGCACTTTGGTTTAGTTTACAACAGCAACCTGCACACTAGGATCAGCCATCATCATGGAGCCTTGGCATTACAATGCAAAGTTTTCATTCACAAATTAACAGAAGAACTTTATTACAAATGTGCTAGCAAGACATGTCTGGCAATGCTGGAAGCCTGGCAATGAATTTCATATTGCTGGCAGTGTTTCTCTCTCAAGGAACAGTTTCCAGCACTGAGTTGGATTGACCTGTACATAAGGGAGAGCTCTCTCCTGAATGGAGCTTGCCCTTATCTCCTGGAGGAGGTGATGTGAATGGCAGAGTGCAGGCAGGCAGGCATCCTTCGGGCAGCAACAGTGAAGGACCAAAAGGCTCTGTGGGGACTGAAGGTTAAGCAATTGCTCAGCCCTTCACACCGATTTTTCTTTATTTATTTGCTCCAGCCAGCAGCAAGGACCCCAAGGAAATTAAAGCTGCACTGGTAGCTGTTGCTGGTAACCTGCCCTGAGCCCCAGACCCCCAGCTCTAAAGATTTTTTCACCCTATGTCAGGCTCCCCAGCTAGGGAGCAGGCATAACTGATCCACGGGAGGAGGCAGTGAGATCACGTCCCTCCCTTCCCTAGAGTCTGCTCCTCCAATCCTGCTCTCTCATCTTCCCTAACGTGTACAGAGGCTGACTCCGTGGGCACTGAGCTCTCCAGCACAACACGCTGCCTCTCCAAAGCAGTCACATCCCCTGGGCTGCCCTTGTGCACGGGCTGCACGTGGAAGCAGTGTCCCCAGCAGGGCAGAAGCCCCTGCTGCCCTGGCCTGCTGGGGTGAAGGTGTACCTGTGGACTGGGTCCCAGTGAGGGGCAGGCTCTCCATGTCATCGTATATGGCAACGATATTGATAGTGTACTCAGAGCCTGGCCTGAGGTCATGCAGCTCAGCAGTGTCTTCTTCGCCACCTGGGGCCGGCAATAGCTCATGGATTCCATCCTCAGGGCTTGAGTAGGTCACCCTGTACCTGGTGACTTGCCCCTGTGGGCTTTCCCAAGCAATTTTGATGGAATCAACATCCACCTCAGTGAATGTTAGTCCTTTAGGGCGGTCAATGTCTGTTAGGCAAATTAACGGTAAGAGGTTAAGTGATAAAAAGCAGGTTGTAGGCGAGGGATAAAAAAAGGCATTTCTGCTACATGCAAAGCAGTTTTTTGGTTTTGTGCGGGAGAGGGGCACGTGATTCTCCTCTGTGCTGCACCTTGCACACATGCTTAGACCTGTGCAGAGCAAGCCTGAGTCTGCGAGCGCCATAGAGCAGGAAGGTAATCCAGGCCTTGTCAAAGCCAACAGGACTTGCACCACTGCCTTCAAAGCAGCCAGGGCCCTGACTGCTTACACCAAAGGCCCCTTGGCTCTGAAGCTCCTTTTACACAAATCTAGCAGCATCAAGCCACCTCAAGTAGCCAAGAGAAAGAAAAATACAGCCACTTCCTAGCGCAAAAGACAGCCAGATACTCCACCTGAGTGGGTAAATTCAAACGCTTGCTGTATTTGACTTTTACTGTTGTAAGCTGCTGTGCAAAGTGTCAGCCCAAGGAGAACCAGTCCCACTATTCTTTCATGAATTAATATCCAATTAACACACTTATCAAGAGGACAAATTTCTTCATATAATTTAAAATTAACACGATTAAAAACAGAACAACTTTTCAATTTAGTACTGAGTGTACAGGGACACCCACAAGTGCAACTGGGTTGTACACACACCTCTTAGGAACGGTCACTGAATTTGTCTAGCAAGACTGGGGCTCAGTGCTAGACTGCAAGGTAAGTGAGCCTTGCTCCAAGGAAGCCTAGCCTGACTACTAGGCAGCTATTCCCATTTCTTACACAAAATGGGAGGATCTGACATATCATTTTTATATGGGATCCAAATTATTATTTTCTGTAACATTCCAACTTTATTTGCTGTGTTACATTAGTTCCACATTCTCTAGTTGGCAAAGGTGATATTTTTTCCCCAGGAAGTTGCTTGATTTGATACTAATGCACCTTTCTTCCCATTTTTGCAAAGCTTCAGGGAAGCTCCTTTTGTCTGTAGTACAATCCTATAATTAGTTGGGGCTGAGCTGTGGTTTCACAAAACACACCTGAACAAGAGAATAACGTGCAGAAAATGCCTAACCCCAGGGTACCCTTGGGAAAGGCACTTGACATTAGAGACATCTGACTTGCATGTTCCTTCTTGCCCAGAACACTGCTCTTCTGCACAGGGAGGTATGGCAACAGAAGGGCTTTCTTTGCAGTACCGAAGTTTTCAATAGCTCACACACTTTTATTCCCTTGCAAAGGGCAAGAACTCTCAAATCCATTCCAGCCCTGTAACAGGAAGGAGATAAAATCACCTCTGCCACCTAGCTCCAGAAGGGAGATCTTTGCACATTTTTCCCCTTGATTGGCTGAAGGCAAACAAAACTCAGAGGCTTTGCAGCTTTAGGGCAAGAAAAACAAAAGCGCAGCATTTTGGAGGTGAGTGATTGCATTTTGCCAGCAATTTAGGGGAGAGAGACTGCATTTTTTTGTGGCAGTTTCTGCAATTTAGGTGCATGATACTTATCACATAGCAGGACACTTTGCGCTCTCCTGGAAACTAGGCATCTGCTAGTTGCTCTAACTTAGAATCTGATACTTCATGGTAGATTTGGATGCCAATAGGAAAAACAACATTGTTTTGTTACTGTGAAGTGACATACGTACTGGTGACAGCTGTCTCGACCAAGGGCAGACTCTCTCCATTCTGATTCTGAGCATAGACGCTGACCACATACTCAACTGTGGGCTGCAGG
>JAVCKT010029125.1:0-10737 GCA_032273925.1 Rhynchotus rufescens | reverse complement strand
TTTGTGGCTTTGGTAAGTAACAATCTCCTTATAGGGTAAAAAAAAAAAAAAAAAAAAAGACAGGGAAAGGAAGTGGAGAGACTCAGGGTCTAGTTCCAACTTCTCAGCCCATCCTTCATTGACTCAGCACTGCAGCTCCTACCAGAGTCCCAGAAACCATCACATGACCCTTGGTGGATCAAGCCACTATCTATCACAAGCCTCCATCAATCACAAACAAGGTAGCAACGAGAAACATCCATTCTAATAAGACTGTTTTTATGCTACAAGCCCCAAACAGAAACTTGAGCAACGGTTAACTTAATCTTCTTTCCCAGCTGAATTTTATTCACTGTGAATTTCAATGATAACATGATAAACCTCTGCCCAGGTACAATAACAGAGCACTAACATGCTGAAAAGGTTTGTTTCTACTACTGTGACCTAGGTACAGTGGTATCACCCTTCATCACCCTACACCTACCCTTTCTGGTAGGTGTAGATGCCACCAAAACTTGCTTCTCTACATGGAATCTCTTATTTGGTCATGTATGACTGGAAATGTCAAACCACCTATCAGCTGGCAGAAGGATTAAAGTGAAATTAGGAAGGAGTGCAGTCCAGCAATTTATATCAAGGAATTTACATAGCTTCAGCTGACTAGCTTTGATTTTCTTTTCTGACTTAAAAATTATAACAAGGGCCAGACGTGCGGCCAAGGATGCAATTATTTTCACCAGCTGAGGATCTGACTCAGGAGAAGAAATTTAATAAAGCCAGTTTGAGGCCAATATATCACAGGCCCCATTACCCTACAGAAACACAGCCATGCAGTGACCCTGCTATCATCTGTACTCTGAGCACTATTATCATGAAAGGCTGCCAGAAGAATATAATAGGAAAAGGTCTGCTGGGTTTTGCCAATACTAAAATTATTTCCTGGTTCCTTCTTTCCCTCTTTGTGAGGAAAAAAATTGGAAAAAATTGTTGCTGTTCAAATTTTCTGTTCAACTGCTCTTGTAGGATACGATCAAATAGCAATTTTTAGGACTTTGTGGTTGTAGATCCAGTATCTCTTGCACAGATCTGGTGTCAGAATGATGCTGAGAAAATGCAGATGCTAACATAAAACAGTTATTACTTGAAGTCTGCTATATATCCTTCCTGTCATAACTGGCCAACTGAATGAGTTTTGCTACAGATGAGGGAGCCAAAACCCTTGAAATACAACTCAGAAGAGGCTACTTCAACGCATTTTCTAATGGCCTTTAATGCAATTAGAATCGTGCACAAGCTACTTCCTTATCACGTTCTCCTTTCCGAGGAAAGCCATCAGGAAGTCCTTGCGCTCATTAGGTGTCTCCTAACAGACCACAGTAGTTGTTTGTTAACCCCCTCAGGACATTACAGGAAGATATTATAAATATTTAAATGCCTGGTTTTGCTCTTTCATAATGGGAAAAAAAAATGCAAGAAGAAAAAGGGATAGCTGGCCATGCATGTCCTGTCACTGAGGAATCCTTCCCCTCCTTTTTTTTTTTCCCCTCAGTTAAAAGGTGAAAGAAATGAAGAATCAAAAAGAAGGAAAAAATATCTTTCAAATAATTCACTGAGTCTGGGCGATATGCAACTAGAGTAGCCTTGCTTTACATCCATCCTCATTTATTTGCACAAATTCACTTCTGATGCAAGCTTAGATGCAACTTTTCCGTCGCTCCAAACTCTTCTCACTGCAGTATTATCTTTAACATAGTCTTGTTACTCAGCTAGCAAGATTTTCCTAATTCATTAGGATTTTGGTGAAGAGTTACTGTTTTCTTCCTTGTTAATCTCCTTTTACAAATTCAAAAATTTCCATATACTTTCTCTCTCCATCCTTTAAAGCACATAGGACATTTTAAGGGATGTTTCTTTGTTTTGACAGTTTTTTTTCCCCTGATCTTTTGTTTTGATTTGTTTTAAAGTCTAAGGCTCAAAAACATGAGGAAAAGGCTCCCCAGGGCAGCACCTGTCAGCAACAGTACATCCCATAAGCAAAATATGAGTCATTGGATCAGGATTCAGTCTTCAGTCTTGTTCTAAGCGCACCAGTGATGCATCCAAAGCTCCATTACTCAGTGCTCCAGTATACTTGTTTAACCTTGTAGTTTCTTTGTTGGCTGCATCTTTGTTTTAAAGATGCCTATTGGCTGAGGCTTCTGCAGATTTGCACATTTGGAAAATTTCCTTTTTTTTTTTGTCAATAATGTACATTTTAGCATTTAACATTTCAGCAGATAGCTTTGAAGGGAAATAAATTTTCAGAGAATCCTTGATTCTTCTATCTCTGTATTTCATTACTCAGAACAGGAAGCCCGAGAGACACTGCCTTATGAGGGGACAGCCTCTTTCTTATCAATAATCATAACATCACAGTGTTTCAGCGCAAGTTTGTGTGTGGAAATTGCACAGGCATGACATAAATCACCTCATATTTCCTTGCAATAACTTGACCCTGAGGGAACATGCTCAGTAAATTAAAAATAAATTATGTGATGGCCTGATGTGACTTCAGCAGGCCCCATGTAAGGCCTAGCCTCAGGGAGAAATGTGCCTTTTAGCTTTTCTGTAACAACTGTCTCTTTACAGTGAGTTAATTATCTACAGATACAGTCTACTTGGATATAAAACAAGACCTAGTGATTTCAAAACAGCTTTACAAACAAACTTTGAAATGCACCTCCAAGGTGCCACTTACACTTGTGCACACTATGTAAGTGTGGGTGGCATCCCTGCTAACAGCAGGCAAGAGGGGATGCAAAGGATGGCATCATAAAACCTCTCGGGAGTTTGAGGACAGTCACTCTGCATAGGTGAGAGCTCACAACTGGGCAATGATACCCAAATGCTCCCTATCACACTGGAAGGTGCACATCCTTTTTGCCTTGATTTGCAGCAGTATAGTTTGGCTTTCCAAGACACTCTGTACCACTAGACAGGGATCCAGTCATCCAAGGCAATGTGCAAGGTTTTATGTTTGCAGCTTTGTGCTAAAGATATGGATGATGCACTTAATCAACTGGTCATTAAAGATGACCTTCCCATAAGCCTGCTACTCAGTTGTCTTGTTAGAATGGAGATAATGAATCTGGACAGATGACTAGTAATATTGCTGCCAGTTTTTCTCTCTACAGCAGTTGAAATCATCACTCCAGCCAGTTTAGATCAAGATCACAATTTAGATACTGAACATTACAAAAGCTGTGTCTTTATATGTGCATATCCAGTAATCCTCAAGACCACAGATCTTTGTGGAGGGAAGTTAAGGACAAAGGGTGACCCTTTGAACTTTCAAATACAGGCATTCAGTTCATTTCCATATCTGGTTTCTCATATCAGTTCAGAGCTTCCTAAGCTTAGGTGAGCTGTAATACAGACAGATTCAGTTGTGGAACTGAGACTCGCACACAAAAAAAACCTGCCCATAGCACCGTTCCTCTTCTCATGCTCACAGCTGGGCAGAAAGAACCCACAAATCTGCATTATACACCTACTCTTCTTTAGTATGCCAATATAAACATACAGCTGTATTTTGGTTTCACAGAACAACCAGAAAACAAAGACTCCAATTCATTTGCTTACATTCTTTTTTCCCCCTAAGATGGACGACAGAGACCTAGGAGAACACCTTTGCAATTTGTGGTCAGTAAAGTATCTTCTAGAGGTGAAAAAGTAAGGGAAAAGTAAATAAGGTTTGGCTTCTGAAGAACAAAGGCAGATGTCCGAGTTCTTGGTAATCTCAACTCCTCCCTGCAAATGGATCAAACCTTTTCTAGTGTGCCTCTTTTCTCCATCACCAAGCTTTTGCTGCACTACCCGAGTTTAAAGAGAACAGACCAAAAGCACATCTTTGCTATCAGAAAGAGTCTAACTGATGGACCTAAGAAAGAATTCTCTCATTATCCACATGCCAAGTATTTTTTTTTCTTCATAGGCACTGCAAAGCAAGCATCCTTATCCTAAAACAGCTCAACTCCGTCCTAAAAGGGCTCCATCAGTTCTATTGCCTAGCTCTTCCCATTGTCTCCATGCTGGGTCGACAACATAGATGTCAATTAGTAACATATATGGCTTTCTTATCTCTATCACTTTTTCATGTCAACTCTATTTTTTTTTCTTCATTCAGTTTAAACAGTAATTGCCCTCCCCATTTTCCCCCCTTCAGACTTATTTTCCAGAGAAATCTGATCAGTTTGTTTCTACCCTTCACCACAACATCAAATTTATTTTAAATCGCTGCAAATTCATGTCCTGTTTACATCTGCTACTGAAGCCCATCTGAGGTACTCAGGCCTCTCTGATGTTCCACAAAGATCTTCACACGCCTCCCACAAAAACCAACTGTCCCAAGCATATCAAATGCTGTGATTTACTTTACATCCTATATTTGCATTCTCCAAGCACCACTGAAATTCAGCATCTCTAGTAAGCAGTAAATAGTTAATCACTTAAAGAAACACTCAATCGTGGAGAGGAAATGATACTTTAAAGTGAGATGTGTAAGTCTATTCACTCACCATGGTATAAGCACAAACCAGGCAAAGTCATTGGGTTTGACCTGAACTTCATGACATTTTATGTAAAAATCGCTGTGATGGTTCAGTATCTGAGATTTAAATTCACTATGAGAATAACAGAGAAAAAATGGCAAAGAACAATCCCCTTGCTTCTCCCCAGCATTGTTGGTCTGATGACAAGAGACTACCTACCTACAAACCATCTGCAGGAAGAAATTTATTTGAGGACATGGGAGGTAGCCATCCATAAGGTTCACTCATGAAAAGCACATTATCAGTCTAGCCCACAAGTCAGCTCAATTCAAGTGCTTCTGATGACTGGAGGAATTCTTCAAGTCCAAAGTTATAAAACTATGTAAAAACAATAAAAAAAAAATCTACAAATAAAAGTTAAAGCAACAAAACAGTCAGAAGTTTCATGGTCCCTCCAGTAAGTATAGGCTTTTATATATGGGGCTTGTGTGTGTGTGTGTGTGTGTTCATACACAGTTTGGAGTCTTTGCTATGAGCAAAAAGCAATTTTCCACAGCTTGGCCAAAGTAAGAGAAAAATTTAAAAAAAAAAAAAATTGACTTTCTGCACCAGTGGCCTCAGACTGATTCTTATCTTCCTGATCAACAGTTTTTATAACTACCTGAAGGAAGGGGAAAGGAAGAATATAGCCCATTAGGCCAATATTCGGGGAAGAAATGATTACCAGAACTTCCAGACTGCAAGTGGAACTTGCTCAGTAGTCTATTTTCAGGTTGATAAATTTAGCTCCTTAGTTAATAAA
Source organism: Rhynchotus rufescens (assembly GCA_032273925.1). Lineage (NCBI taxonomy): Eukaryota > Metazoa > Chordata > Aves > Tinamiformes > Tinamidae > Rhynchotus > Rhynchotus rufescens. The sequence continues at coordinate 5,427 of JAVCKT010029125.1, read as the reverse complement.
TTACTCCCCAGAAAAAGTCTCCCTTGTTGAGTAAGAGATACACAGGGCATCCATCAATCATATCCATCAGGATGATACCCATCCCAGGCCTATCTTCAGTGAATGACCCAGAAAAACAGTAACCTCCAATTTACTCTGCACTTCTCCCGAAGGCAACATTGCTAATACAACATTTTAGTGCATGGTCTTAACAGTGAACATCCTCAAGGGAACACAACTGTCAATGTGTTTATTCCTTCCTCACAAGTCATAACGCCTTCTCAGTTTCTTCTCTGCATTGCTGCCTGTCTCAGCATCTACCTTTCTCTGACCTGCCTTCCTCCTCTTCCTCAAATCCCCTGTGAGTCTTCTCTTCTATGTAACTGCAACAAAGCCTTGATATCTGAATCAGGATTCCTTGCTTAAAGTGCTGTGCATGCAAGCCTTTCTCCAGAGTTACACAAAAGAGTCACGCTTTTTTTTTTCTCCTTCCCTCTCACAAAGTTATCATAGCAGGAAAAATAAGTCAACCAGAAGACTTCAGGCTGTAACTGTCCCAACTCACTGCTTTACCAGCTCCCCCAAATAAACAGAACAGTACCAAGGATTTAAAATGGCCCTTTGAAATGCTCTCTTCCCCAAACACCCAGTATTTGCAGGGAAAAAATAAAATAGCAAGGGAAGGGAAGAGCAAAATGTCAGGAGAAGCAGAAAGTTCCCAACCACACCAAAGTCCCCATGAAATGTGGGCATATGGAGAAAACATCAGGAGACAGTTAGCATGCTTGCCTTTAATGCAATCTTAATGCGGCTGGGTGAAGTCAGAGGACAGGGATTAGATCACTGGGACACACATGTCCTTCCAGGGTCTGAGGCCTCGGGGAAACTCCCCGAGTAAGCGCGGGGCTGTCCCTCTTCCAAAGGCAGGTAGAAAAGCTTGAAAGCGAGCTCAACATCTGCCGCTTGACAGGGAGGCTGGCCCTGTGCCCTCCCTCAGCCACCACCACACCAGCAGGAGCTCTCCACGGGCGAGAGGCCACTTCCCTGCCCAGGCTCTTCCATCCAAGCAGACCAAACAGAGCACGTGGCGTCTGCGAGAGGAGGAAAGAGAAAGACAGAAGGAAGCGGGAGAAGAAGGGAGGAGAAAAGGGACTAAGACAGCAGCAACCACAGTTGTTCTTCCTGTGGTCACACACTGACAGAGTAGCTGACGGGTCTGCAACCTACCGCAGCTCAAACAGCGCCACGCTCTAGTGCCTGCCTCTGCTTTGCCTACAACTACTGCCTACTGGTCTGCTAGACCAGTGCCTCCCCCACATCAATCAAGGACACTAAGATATTAATTTAGGTAAAGATGAGCCCATTTTTCCTGCACTTGTAGCTCCATACTAACATGTGTTGCGTCTTGTCGTCATTACAAAACGTGGGCTCTGCAGGAAAGAGATTAACTTAGCAGTGTCTGTCGCTGCAGAGCCCTCATCCCTGGCCATTATCACCACTGAGCATCGGAGAAGTAGATTATACTTCCTTTTCCACGCAGATTTATTATCTTTTGCCTGAGGCAAAAGAGTGGCTGATCTCCCTGCTCAATCACAACAGGGGATCTCAGTAATTTTCAGTTTAACAGCCTGCAGCAAAGAGAAAGGTCTTGCGGACAACCTTGATCCCACTGAATTCACAGAGAGTTTGAGAGAACTGCTGTCTCTTACAAAGCAGAGTGAAGTCAGCTGTATATTAGGATACTCCTCAAACTGCCAGCTGTCCCCAAAAGGGTTAGTGAAAGGGCTTGTTTTCTACCAGCTGATAGAGTTTTGCAGTCTTCTGAGCTCAGGCATTATCTCCAGGTAATAACACAATGAACAGCAGCAGCCTTTCTACACAAACAACACAAAACTGGCAGTGCTGTCTGCTCTCAGTGATTTGTCTCAAGAATCCTCCAAGAAATGGAAATTAAAATCAGCCTGTTTCATTACATCAGAAGCTAAACACAACTTTTCACCCATCTGCTTGCAAGTTCCCTGTTCCCTTTCACCAGACCTCTGAACAAATCTGAGCCCCTTCAAGGGACACACAGGATATACAGATGCTTTTTGACACAATCGTCAACCCAAGTCATCTTGCAATGAGTAGAAAGGGGAATTCCCTTTGGTCAGGTTGCTGTAGAGTAGTTTCAGTATTGCCAAACCCCCAAACTCAAAAACAAATCAGGCCACAAGAGTTCAACTCATGACCCTGGCACTCTTACTAGCCTCTCAGCTTCCAAAACCCAGGGAAGAGGAGACTCCTTTGTCTCTGCTCCCTTGTGGGCTGCAATATCAGTTTTTGAAAGAAGATGAAAAAGATTCCTGAATTATAACAACAGCTTGGAGACCTGAGGCTTCATGCAAACCACTGTAGAAATCCTAAGGCCTGAAAATATTGCTACTTCATGCATCTTCCTAATGTTTAGCAACATCTATGCTAGCTTTCAGCAGAGGCATCAGGAACTTCTGCAAGGACTCATGTCCACAAAGGGAGCAAAGGCCTTGTTCTCTTCCGGCTAAGGGAAACTTTTATTTATTGATTTTTAAGTTTGTATTTCCCCTGACTTTAGAAGAGAAAAGGAGGGGAAAATTGGGAAGTATTGTATGTCACAGGTTTTGCTGCCATAAGAATTCAGGTCAGTTCATCCTGATGCTTTCTTTTCTTATCCCTTCTCTACTACGAGCACTGAGTTTTTGAAAGAAAACAGAACAACTCCCTTGAATAAGGAAAGAAGAGGAAAAATAGTAGTGGGGAAAAAAAAGAAAACTTGCTCAGAATGAGATTGTCCTGCATTTATCATCATTGTGATGCAAGTAGGAGCTTTCAGTAAGTGGGAGCACTTTCCATTCCATCTGAGAAGCAACTTATATCTGCTCTTTCAATTGAGCAGAACAAGTCTATACATCAAAGCTGGTACTAATCTATCTAGCACATGGCAATGCGTAAACTGTACATTCAGGAAAATGCATAATTTCAGAGGAAATAGTGTTTTACACATCCATGGTTGGACACTTCTAAATTATCTTACCAAAATGAGAAGGAAAATAATAAATGGACAGGGGAGGAGTATGTATCAAAGATAATATGTATGTTGCCTTTCTTAAGTTCAATGATATGTATACAGCTTTTGGCAGAATGGGGAAGAGAAAATGAAGAGCACAGCTTACCATATTTACTGATGCTCCGGCATAAAGGTATTACAGGGAACCTTGCTATCCTTGTTATCCTTATAGTTACAGGGGGGACATGACATGATGAGGAATATGGGTAGCATAGTCTCTGAAAAAGAGAGACAAATAAAGAAGCAGCACTAAGTGCAGTTTTAAAGGCCCATACCTTGGGCAAGGAATAAAACAGTGGATCTTTTCATCTACATTACTACAAAAACAGCTAGAGAACTCAAGACCTGTTTGGAACTAGAGTTAGCAAGAGATGTCAGGGACCACAGGAAGGGTTTCTACAAATACATCAGCAGCAAGAGGAAGACTAGGGAAAATCTGAGCCCACTGCCACACACAGTGGGTGCCTTAGTAACAGAGGATGCAGAGAAGGCAGAGTTACTAAATGCCTTCTTTACTTCTGCCTGTGCTGCTAAAGCTAGTCACCAAGAACTACAGAGCCCAGACACAACAGAGAACCAGGAGAGAAAGACTTTCTGCTGGTTGAGGAGGATTGGGTTAGATTATTTAGGTGAACTGGACACACATAAACCTATAGGCCCAGATGCACCCAGAGTGCGGAGGGAACTGTAAGGGGTTATTGCTCAGCTGCTTTCCATCATCTTCAAGAGGTGATGGAGAGTAGGGGAGGTGCCAGAGGACTGCAGGAGAGCCAACATCACTCCAGTCTTCAGAAAGGGCAAGAGAGATGAGCCGGGTAACTACAGGCTGGTCAGCCTCACCTCCATCCCTGGAAAGGTAATGGAGCAGAGCATCACCAGGCATACGAAGGAGAAGGAGGTGATCAGACATAGTGAGCATGGATTCATCAAGGGGAAGTAATGTTTGACAAACCTAACAGCCTTCTATGATGGAGTGACTGGGCAATGGGAGAGCCCTAGACATTGTCTACCTTGACTTCAGCAAGCTTCTTGACACCGGTCTCCCGTAACATCTTTGTAGGAAAGCTCCGGGAGTGTGGGTTGAAAGAGTGGACAGTGAGGTGGATTGAGAACTGGCTGGGTGGTAGAGCTCAGAGGGTGGTGATAAATGGGGCCAAGTCCAGTTGAAAGCCTGTGGCCAGTGGTGTCCCCCAGGGGTCAGTACTGGGCCCAGTTCAGCTTGTTCATCAGTGACTTGGACAAGGGTGTACCCTGAGCAAGTTTGCGGTTGATACCAATCTGAGTGAAGTGGCCGACACTCCAGAGGGCTGTGCTGCCATCCAGAGGAACCTGGACAGCTGGAGAGTTGGGCGGAGAGGAACCTCATGAGGTTCAACAAGGACAAGTGCAGGGTCCTGCACCCGGGGAGGAATAACCCCAGGCATCAGGACAGATTAGGAATTGACCTGCTGGAAAGCAGCTCCACGAAGAGGGATCTGCATGTGAAGAACTTCTGTACTGCAAGGGTGACAAAGCCCTGGAACAGGTTGCCCTGAGAGGTTGTGGAGTCTTCTTCTGTGGAGATCTTCCAGATCTGCCTGGATCCTAATCCTCCTCAGATGCAGGACCCTGCACTTGTCCTTGCTGCCAAACTCTCCAACCCATCCAGGCCCCTCTGAATGGTAGCCCACCCACCCAGTTTGGTATCATCAGCTTTTAAATCTTTGCAGAATTTAAACTGACAAAAACAATGCTAACAGAACTATTTTAGAAATACTCACCAGTTTGACAGTGGATCCAACTGAGTCAATAAAGAATTCAACATTTTCTCTGTCTGTGCTAGATGTTGCTCCAATTCTAAAAGCTGATGCTCTAAGAAAAAAAAAAGAAATCTGTGTAAGAAATTCACTATCAAAAAGATTTTAAATTATATTTTCAATGTTTTTTATTTTTGGTATATGTAAATATAGGAATATAGCAGTTCTTCCTCTCTCAGTTCTAGAACATGAAAAGGAAGTAGCAGGCTAAGAACATAACAAAAGTCCATGTCACTTAACAACCTGTCTCCAATATTGCCCAAATATAGGATATCTTGGCAAAAACTGAGCAAGCACACAGGACCTTCCTCCTCTCCTAGTTTCCAAAACAATGCAGTTCCAGGCCTTCATGAGCCAGTGTCTTTATACTTACTACACTGCCATGAATTTGTCCAGCCTGACTTGCGGGTATTACGACAGTACAGGAAAAGGCAAAGGCACTACAGCTGAGATGAATATGCTTCTCCCTAAACTACAAATTAGTTCTGAGGAACAAAACTTAAAAGATGGTGAGTAGGCAGTCTAAGTAGTTGCTGCTGAAATTGGCTATCCATATAGTATACAGAC
>JAVCKT010029121.1:5600-16422 GCA_032273925.1 Rhynchotus rufescens | reverse complement strand
AGCAAAACGTTGTCTCATCAAGACTTTTGGAAGATCTTGAAGGTCTTTTCCAACCATAAGGATTCTAGGATGCTCTGGCCAAACTGACCACCATGTCCTGCCAAGGACAGGACCTCTAGGATGGTCGTGGCCATGTCGCGTGGGGCAGCCTGATGTTGCAGAGGCCCAGGAGATGTTGAGCAACAGGCAGGAACGGCAGCGTCCCCACGGGTTGCTTTGGCAGTGAATATCTCTTGTCGTTTGATGAAAGTGTGAAGCGGTCCTGAAAAATGTGTTCTGTTGAGTCATTAATATCCTCCTCATTTGTGTGTGTTCTTCCGTAATGGCTCGGTAAAATACCCCCTGGGGTAACTTGACGCCGTTCTTACATGGTTCTTTAATTTTATGAGTAATTTGCAGGGAGGGCTGGGGCGGGGGGAGCTTTTCAATTGCTTTGGGTTTTAATGAAACGTGTCTTTGCTCTGCGGAGCTTGGGGCAGGCACGGAGGCAAAGCCAGCAGCACCTGCTCTGCTCTCTTGCTTGGGCTTGGCGGGACCCGCGGTCCTGTTGTCTTGTGGCTTTTGTCCTGCATTCCCTACAGCTTTGTGGGTTTTTTTGGAAAACCAGCTTTCATTTCAAATGAACTAGGCATTATAAATTCCCATGCTGTTTCATTCTTCAGAATATGGCTAACTCTAATGTCCTGATTTTATTTATTTTCCATTAAATTCCTCCTTTCTCTGGTGGAACAAAATTCAGTACGTTAAGCCGGATTCAGCGGCTCCACCGACACGCAGCAGCCAAATACGTATTTCTGTGGGCATCCCAGGGAGTGTGAGTAAAACTGGCACTTTACAGGAAGGAAATAAGAGGAGGGATCTAAAAAGAGAAAAATTCAAAAGCACTTTGTGCTGCTTCCTGAAGGCTTTGGGAAAATGTTGGAAAGAAGGGGAGAGAAAAATACTTGGAGCATCTCCTAATGGAAGCCACGTTGCCAGCTGCCTTTGAAGCACCAAGAGATACCACCAAGGAGGACGCAATCCAGCTCAGCTAATGCAGGAGAACTTGCAAGGGCATTTGTAATCAGAGGGTGAAGGGTTTTTTTTTTTAAACAAAATCGAAACCGAGGAGGGAAGCTGTTTCTTCTGCAATTGTCTGGAGTTCAAGCCGAAGTACCACAAATTGCTTCTTTGTGGTTCATCATTCATCTTAAGGGAAACAGCCAGCCCCGAATCTTTCTCCTTCTCTTTTAGATCAGCTCTACTTCTTCCTTTGAAAAGCTGGTCTCACCAGGACCTCACTAGGTGCGTGGCTGCATTGATGTAATGCAAACTGGATTTTAGGGCTGTGCAAGCGAGGAAGCCGGGTTCTCCGGGAGCGCTCCAGCCTGTGGTGAAAACAATTATGGATGTATTTTTGCCTCACTTCTCAATCTAAACAAAGACTGTCACCAAAGCTTTTCCCAAAACTTTGAATTTCCAGAAGTCATTTGTTTCAATGAAAGTATTCTGAAAGCTTTAAATGAAAAGAGAGAGTCTCCATTTCTGAGGTTTGTGTATTCACACCCTAGTAGGAGTTTGGTGGCTGTTATCTAATCATTTATTTTTCACAAAACCAGCTGCCCAGCCCGGCTGCATCTTGTGATTGCGCTCAAGTCTCGACGAGCTGCAGCAGCACCATTACGCCCGATGGAACACTTGGCTTTGGCTGATTGGCAGAGAAGGGGTAGCAAATGAAACCCACTTTCACATGAAAGACAAATAATAAAAGCAGAAGAGACGAGCATATCTTAATCAAATATGCAAATTGAGGCATTTCCTCATTTGCATGAAGCATTTGTAGGTCCCTCATGCAGACGGTAGCGCAGAGGCCAGGTGGATCTGCTGGGGTTTGCCCTAAGCCATCGATGGTGCTGGGCAAGCCCTACACCGAGCTCATGGTGACCATGGTGTCTCACCGGGGTCATGCACCATGCAAAGCATGGCATGTTTTGCAGTTGAAAGCTAATCCAGGCTCTCCTGGGCTCTCTCAGTGTCTCTCCTTTATCATTAGCATCCATCAGGGGTCAATAGTCCTTGATTCAATAGTCCTTGCATAGTGTGGCCCTGTACTTACCTTTGCTTATCTGGCAGAATTATAATGGCAGTTGGAGACAGTGATAATAAACGTGTCTTATAACACTGGAAATAATTTGAGCTTCACTGAGATTGGTTTGGGACATGTAACAAGACCTGCTCAATGCTTCCAGCTGATGCAAGGCAACCAGATTCTCCTCGGTGTTGGTGCAAAGTTCTCAAACTTCCTGGTCATAATCCAAACTGTCACTAAAGAGTGTTAGGGGTTACCTGCATTAGGGCAGTGTCTAGAGATGTAAGGGTAGACTAAGGCTCATTGTGCTATACCTTGCACAAATTCAGGAGCTGGACCCAAGAGTAAAGGGAGGCTCTTTGAGTTTCTGCAGCTGAACCCAGGAACTGCTCTCTGGCCACTCAAATATTTAAACTATCAGGTAGGACCATGGGCCTTTTGGAATGAGTTGGCTGCCCATGGATGTCTGGACCCATTGCTTTGTTTCCCCTCATAGTCAGCTCCCACTGGGTGCTGCTGTTGTCCATCTGGTTTTGCTGGCACCAAGGAGCTTGGCGAGCTCTGGTCCCTTGGCCAGGGACCTGGTCATCAGCAGAGGCCCCAGTGCAAACACCGTGGCAAATACGAGGTCAAAGAAGAGACGTCTTGTAAATGGGCTGAGCATTTTTGAAATAGTGGCTTTGAACGTCGGGATATAAATTCAGTGTCAGTGCTGCCTGACGTGCATTCATCTTTGTTTTATCTGGACCTTTCTCCCTGCCCCAGAAATCTTGCAATATAAGTAAGTAAGATAAAGAATGGGTAGGAGATATATTATTATGCCATTTTATCGGAAGGAAATTGAAGCGTAAAAGCATTAAATTATTTATCCGGGCTCCCTCTGGAAGTCTGCACAAGAGCCAGGTTTGCTGTAACCCGGCTTTCTTTGAACTCGTTCTCAAAATAAAAGGTTGGGATTCCAGTTCTATTGCAATCAATAGGAGTTGCCTTTTATTTCTGTGGATGCTATCATTTCACCTAAGTGCTTAGCAGGGGCTCCAGCCAGTGTAAGTGTTCTTCCATTTAGAAAGGTTTTTCTTCTGCTTTTCAGACCTCAAACAAGTGGAGGGCATGTTTGGACACACACAAGCGGGTAGATTTTGCAACAAAAGCTTGTTTTCTAAAGGAATTTACCCTCTAGGCTGCAGCCTGTTTCTTCATTGATGACATCTTATTATCTTGGTGGTGGTGTTTGCACTCCGTATTGGCCTTCAAATACATTATTGATGCCAGAGAATTCTTCAAGTTTTACTCTTCTCTAGTTTTCTCCCCAATACAGATGGTCACCACAGACCTGTTCCTCCCTCCATCTATGGTCTCGTGGCTTTGCTGCCCAAGGGCAGCTGCTCATTCTGGGCAAGAAACCATTCCATGTGTTTCCCTCTGAGTCTAGGAGCAGGACTGAGGGCCCATAAATTCCTCAAACGCTTCAATCCTTCCTGTAATGTGTGATGAGTATTTTTGAAAATCTGTCAGTGGAAATGAAATAAATGGAAGTGCCAGGAGCTGAAAATACTTCCAAAGGTCTCCTTGATAATTAAGATCCTTCACAGGAACTGAGCTGTGTCTGCAGCTGCCACTGTTGAACACTTCTGTGGTCAAGCATTTACTTGTGGAGAACACAACCCTCACCTTCACCTGCATCTTGTTCCCAGCTCTCTAGAGCTGCCTTTGCAAAGAGGTAGTTTCCCTCCTCCAAAAAAGGCTTCATTTCTATTTTGGTTTAATTTTTCCTTCTGTCACAGGTGTGCTGAATGACTCCGATCAGGCCAGTGATTCATTAATGAATTCCATGCCTAAGCCTGTCCCTTTACCTTTCTCTCTGAAAATATCCTGCCTAGCAAATAGTCACCTTGCTTTACCCCTCCTGTGAAGCTGAATCATCACTGGAAGTCCAAGACAGCTGCTGCATGAAGGGTACAAAACTTGGTCTTCCTGGGGAAGCCAGGCTGGGAAGGCAGATGAGGATATTTTTGCAAGGAAGATGCTCAGCTGCTGAGGTTAATGCATCCATCTCCGGCAGACAACGGGGTGAATATGCACAGAATATGCACAGAATAATCCAGTGAAACTAATGAAACCCAGAAGATGCTTTGACAGTATAATCCAAAGCCTGTATCCAACACTGGTGCCCCTGGATAGCACTGGAGGCCTCCAGGGAAGTTGTGCCAAACATCTCCCACGTCTTCTGACTGTGCGTGGTGCAGGGAAGCAGCATTTCAGCGTGTGAATCGTTTCCCTGCTGGCAGCCGTTTGGGAGCTGCGTCCTCAACACGGCGTGGCACCAGGTTTAATGAAGCATCGTTAAGGCTCTTAACTACAGAGAAAAGGAGAAGGAGGATCAGAGACACAATCAAAGCCTGCGCTCTGTTATCAATAACTGCAAGTGGCTCCGTAAATGTTCTACGTTCAGATGCTTTCGGTGCAGATCCATGCAGGACCAGCTGTTTAAAAGAAGAGTGAAGTGTAGGAACAAGAACGTTTTAATCATTGCATCTCATTAGGGAGAATGAATCACTGGGAAAAACGCTGTAAAAGGGCAGCGTTCATAAAAGAAATGGCTAGTCTGGCACGGAGCTTGAGACGGAAGAAGCATAAATTGGAATTAAGAGGCGTGGGATGGGATGGCTGTTTATTTTTAGTATCGCGCCACACAGGAGAGAAGGGAGCGGAGGCTGAGGTGAGGTTGGCTGGAAGAAGATGATGCTGGATTTGGTAGGTAAGAAAACACCGAATTCCATGAAGGGCTTGAAGGCAGCAGTGACAGGATTGCCCTGCTCACTGCGTTGTGCACTGAGGCAGCTCCAGCACATCGAGCCAGGCTCCGAATCCAGACTCTTGGATTGGTGCATGGGGAGAGACAGTCTGAAAAGCAGACAAGTTTCACTGGGAGTGCCCAGGACTCTTTGGAAACATCAAACACGATCCTGGCGAGAGCTCTGGGTCCGTGCTGCAGACTGCACGTATCCCTGTGATGGTGCAGCCTGAGCCTTGTGCCCGTCTCGCTCCTTGGGGGTGACACCCCGGCTCGCTGGTGGGCAAATCCCACCAGGACAAGCACAGTCTGTGCAGTCAGCTTGTGCTAAGGAGGAGGGTAAAATCAAGCCTGCAGATGGGCTAAAAGAGCTTTAAAAGACAGGATGGGTGGCTTTTCTCTTAGGTTGCATAGTGGAGATGCTAATCCCAAGCTTATATGTCTTCAATATTTCTTTAAAAAAAAAATGAGTAGGAATAACAAGTTTTATCTCCTTTATCTCCGGGAGTCACATCTCCTTGGGAGCACGTGTTGTAGCTCGTGCTTCGGGGGACGTCTGGGGTCCCGGACTAGCCTTTGAGGGCAGCAGGAGGACGTCCTCACAGGTTTCCAGAGTGTATTTAAGCATCATGAACACAGGAGAACTTGCCATTCTGCTCTCCATCTCCTTTCTTCTTTCCATCCTTCCTAGAGAACGAGGCAGGTAGTTACAGAAAACTGACTTTGGTAAGAAACGTGCTTTAATATCCTGTTTTACTGGCATGTAAAGCAGTCCTACAGCATCTCTGCTATTTAAAAAATAGCATTTAGGCAAAAAAGATTTAAACCTTAATGCCAGTTTTCACTAGATTAATATTTGACAGAGAGCATCAGGAGAGCTGATTAAATGCTTTGCACAGAGAATATCGAGAATTAAAGCACATTACAATGTCTGTAGGTATAGTGGGATGCAATGAAAAGGGAAGCTGGAGGGAGAAAATAAAAATACTTTAAATAAGTCTGTGCATGCTGCAGCTTGGTGAAAGCAAGGTGTAACTGATGAGCAGTAATTCCCATTCACAGTGAGGCGGGAGCAGGGGAAATACAGCGTGCGCAACAAGCGGCGGCTGACTGTTGCTTTAGCAGTTGCAAGGGGTTGTTGTGCAGCCGCTTGAGGTGGAGTTGCAGGTTCCTTCTCTTACCATAGTCCTCTTGTGTCTGAGCAGCCTTAGTTTTGCATTTCATACTGGTCCCTGTATAAGACTTAGCCCATCACACCCCTGTATTCCAGAACTAGTCAAATCACCCAACAGTTCCCAGCAATGCAGATTTAGTGTGTGCGTCGCAGTTGCTCGCTCTGTGAGATGCCCCATTGAGGGTCCCAGTGTGCCAGTTAATGCTGGGTGTTGTACAAACACAGCAGTATCATTTAGGAGTCACACTGGGATTAGGATTTAATATCAGAGTTTCTATTCCCGAGACCTGACGTTGAAGGGCAGGTTTGGGATTTTGAATCGCAGCCCGGCTCGGGCTGCGGGACGGGAGGCTGCCCCGGGGCTGGCTCTTTCCCTGGGTTGTTGGGGCCGAGCTGTTCCCAGGGACTCACGCTTTTCCTTTTCTCCCAGTGCAAGTTCCGGGCCCGGTGGAAAACCTGCGGGCTGTGTCCACGTCGCCTACCGCGATCCTTGTCTCCTGGGACCCCCCTGCCTACGCAAACGGCCCCGTTCAGGGTTACCGGCTCTTCTGCACCGAGACTGCCACTGGAAAGGAGCAGGTGAGCGGGGGGACCCGCGTGGAAACGGGGCCGTTTCCTCCAGATTGCAAGTGCTAGTTGTAGAACTTCCTTTGCATGCTGCTCATTTCATTGTGGTCCTAATTCTGTGAGAAGAATAGGGTTTGGGGGTGGAAAACGGGAGAAAGCTCCCATGCTTGCTACACCTGGGGGCAGTTCAGGCTGTTTGCCTGGACCACTAGCAAATTTATTACTTTTATAAAAAGATGATTTTCTAGGAATGCTGCAGTATTGCATGGACTATCCTGTGGGTGGAATGAGGTTTGTAATTAACACAGCCCAGCTGTGTGATAACCGCAGGCATCGGCAGTGCTGTGGCGGATGGTTCCATGCTCTTATGGGAAGTTTTGTGCTGCCTTCAGTTTTCTCTTTGCTTGCTTCATTTGACTGTCCTCCTCTCTCCAGAAGTTCCCTTTGACTCTTTGCCTTTATTTTCACCTTTCTTCTATATTCCTTCATTTTGGTTTAGCCAGAATAAGTTTTCTCCTGTGCCTGCAGTAGTGCCTTGAGTAACCCAACAAAACTTTGAAGCACCGAAATCCAGGGTATCCCGAACCCTGTGCAAAGCTCTAGAGACACATACAGAGAACTGAGCTCTAACAGGCAATTCTGTTACAAATTACCTTTTATGGCAACCTAAATAAGGATTTAGCTCTTCTTCTTAAAGAGTGAAAAGCTGCTCTCTAATCCTCTCCTCCCTGTCGTTCTCGCTCGAACGTTGCCGCGTTGTAACCGTTGCTCGTTTCCGTGTGCTCAGACCGTGGAGGTGGACGGGCTCTCCTACAGGCTCGAAGGGCTGAAGAAGTTCACGGAATACGCGCTGCGCTTCCTGGCCTACAACCGCTACGGCCCCGGCGTCTCCACCGAGGAGCTCGTGGTCACCACCCTTTCCGACGGTGAGTCCAGCCCGGGACAACTGGGAGATTCGGGAGCTCCCTGTCCAGTGGGACCTGCTGAGCTAACCATCCTCTCCAGTTATCATTGTCCCTATATCAAATTGTCAGCTACTGTGCTGCAGCCTTTATTTTCTCCTCAGCTTGGGCACAGGTATGACGCTTTCAACAGCAAATATTGTCTGTTTTATTTGCATTTGAAAAAAAAAAATGCCCAGATTTTTCTTGTAGCTCAAACAGCAGGCTGCAAAATGTGCCTGTGTTTCAATTTCTGCTCGGTCACGATGGTTGCACTGTCATTCCTCCGGAGCCTGCACTCTGCTTCGTGCGCCTTGCATGCTCCGAGTGATAAATTGAATTTTATTGTAAATTCGGAAGCACTTAGTTGTGTCTAATATCAAAACCTTCTACATGCCTGACTCCTGTTGAAGGCAGTGGGTCTGATCGCCATGGCTGGCTAAAACAGGCGTGACATTATTGAAGGAATTTGGTCGACAGAAGTGTCAGAAACATCTAAATGGGAGGCAAATTCTCCCTGTAGGGTTTGTGCATGCAGAGCCCAGGATTTCGCACAGTCACACCGTGCTGATTTCTCTGAATACAGTTTTTGCTGCCAGACAGTTCTCACTGCTTGCAGGAGAAAGCGGAGTTCTACCAGGTGAAAGGGAAAACCTGATGCTTTCTGCGGGGATGAAGATTAACTGGAGTGATGAGAGTTTATAAACTAGCAGGCAGATCCCAAGGGAGCTTGATGTAATTACCTCCAAAATCATCAGTGACATGGCCAGTTGTGAGATAGCGGAGACCTATAATTGGAGGAAATAGAAAGCTCTAAAAGGGAAGGTTAAAAGATTTTTATCGGTGGCAGCATTTTGTTTAAAGACCTTATAAGAAGTGTCAAGGTAAGCTTTGAAAGTAAGATTTGCAGACAGCTAATTTTCATAGAATATGAAGATATGGGTGTTCTGCTCACCCTGTCCTGTGTTTGGATCATGACCTTAGGTCTCTTCCATGCCAGAAAATGTTTGGGTTTTTTTACCGTTGCGTATAAAATCTGGGAATAGGCAGGGAGGGTGATGCTGTGGCTTAGGCTGCCTCTGCCAAGCCAGCGAGGTGTTTCTGCAGCCAGCAGTGTGAGCTGAGCCAAGCACCGTGTCCGCGAGCACGGCGCAGCACGGTGCTGCATCACTGGTGCTCTCCCAACCAACTGAACTCACTGCACGAGGTTAAGAATGGCAGTTGTGTGTCTGATGATACGTCTGCCTGGTGATCCCGTGCGTCCCAACGCTATGTGTGATCCACTGGAAAAATCCGTGTGAGCGTCAGGATAGCATTAGTGGAGGCCCTAAAGATCCTGGAGCAGATGAAGAGACAAGGGAGACATCGCAAAGCTCTCCCGTTTGCTTGGCTAGCAACCAAGAGCACGTTGGTGGTCATCTCTGGTGACAGCCATGAAGTCATGTCCTTCCTCAGTGCCACCTGCTCCCTGCAGCCCACAGGCAGGCTGTGTGACCGGGAGACGAGCAGAAAAGAGGAAAACATGTTCTGAAAGGGGGGTTTTAGATGGAGCAATGGCTCCATCCAAGTGTTCTGGATCCAAGCATGAGGTCTGGCATGGAGGAACCGAAGGAGCAAGCGGGAACCTGGGTGCATGGGGCCAGGAAGGAGCAGACAGGGAGTACCTGGGTCTGTCGTGCTGTTTTAGTCTCTGGTATTCCCGACTCTTCATCAGAGTCATCTGCGATCCCCACAGCTCATTTGGCACCATTATTGTGCATTTGACACCTCTGCAATATTTTTTCAAGTGCTACTTATGTCTACCCATCTAATTCAGTTTTCCGTTGTAATACAGACTGGGTCTTGGCAGAATAAATTACTTCACACTTATAATTATAAAAACAAAAGGAAAACAAGTGAAAATGAATATTTTGCATAATGTATGTAGATTTAATTCACACTGTGAAGTGTAGAACGGTGGCCCTGTACTCCACTTTGGTTTTAAATGTCATCATAAGTGAGGAAGGGAGAGATTGTTATTCATAAGCCTGAAAATTATCCTCAGCAAGTGTTTCAGAACGCTTCACCTGTCTGGGAACAAAAATCATCACTAAAGAGGAGGCTTTTGTGAGACTGTTCCAGAAAACAGGAGCAGAATATGGTGCATAGGTGCGCCTGGAAGCAGCCAGGGTTTATTTTGCTTTCTGTTTAAGCTGCAGTCTGTTTTGCAGACTCCTGGACTGTGACCCATCTACCACCTTCACTTAAGAGTTGGCAGGTCTCCTCCATTAGGATGCAGCGCTGGAAAAAAAGGACGAAAACTGGGTTTCCCAGGTCCTACCAGTGGCTATCACCTCTGGATGAAACTATGTTTTGCTTTTCACACCTGGCTCTGCTTAGTGTTTGCTCTGCACCATCTTTGGTGTTTGAAACAAAAGTGAAGGTCAAAAAAGGTAGAAAAGCCTTGAAGATTGGTCAGTCTGAATTTCCTTTCTGTTTTAAACGTGACAGGACTGTTTTAAACTCTCCCTCTTCAGAATGTGGCTGTGCTTGAGTGGGTTATTTCTCTCTCCAGTCCCGCTCGTTTGCTTTGGAGTGTGTGGCATGGTGTGTAGTTTCACAGAAAAGCCTATATTGTTTTTTTCCCCGCAGCTCTGTAGGCAGAAATTGTCTGCAAAGCTCTAGGATCTAATATACAGTCTAAGAAACATGGCCCAATCAAAGGGATTTAGTGTGGCTCTATTGCAGAACCACGCACTTGCTCCATTTGCCAGATCTAGGAAAATACTACGTCTTTAATGTTTAGTTTCTGGTTTAAAAGCACAGCTCAGTTAGTATTTGGCTGAGCTGCATGCCATTTCAGAAATGCTCTGAGCTATCGTGCTTATGAATTTATCAAAATGCATTTAATCGCAGCAATTGGCAGACAGTCTTATTTCATGCTTCCTGACTACTTGATTTAAACATAATTTAGATCCGTAATTATAATATGAATGCAGGTTTTTAGTGAAAATTGCGGATTGAAGTTGGCTAGACACGGGAGACGGCGGGTGCAGGTTCGCAGCCCCGGGCGCGTGCGCAGGGAGAGCAGCCGCGCGGAGCGGGCGCAGCAGGACCCCGTCATGGAACCACAGAGCCCTCAAGGTTGGAAGGGACCTCTAGGGATCACATTGTCCAGCCCCTGCTCCAGCAGGGACACCCAGAGCTCGGGGCACCCGGTCCCATCCCGGCGGGTTGGGAGATCTGCAGAGCAGGAGCCTCCGCAGCCTCCCTGGGCAGCCTGGGCCAGGGCTGGGCAC